>JAVCKT010001932.1:0-14504 GCA_032273925.1 Rhynchotus rufescens
CTCTGGGTGTCCCTGCTGGAGCAGGGGGTTGCACTGGATGATCTCTAGAGGTCCCTTCCAACCTCAACCAGTCTGTGGTTCGGTAAATCAGATAGTTTGAACGCACTTGGGGTGCTTTGTTTTGAGCCTGTATTCCCTGGGAAAAAGCCTCGTGCTCCCCCAAAGCTTCGGCTCCTTCTGGCAGCTGTAGAACATCTCAGCCCTTCAGCAAGCAGCATGGTCAGTGACGCTGATGTTTAGGCCCTTCTCAGTGCCCTTTATCTCCCTCAGTGCATGCTCTTGTCTCCTACCATGAACAGGCACTGCCAACAGGTGTGTACAAGTTCATTGAATTGCTGGGAGTATTTTATTCTGAGCTGTTGTTTTCTCCCTTTGCATATCCAAGAATTAGATCAAGTTCTAAAGAGCTGGCCGAGATTTCCATTCCAGTGTGTCTTCTAGAGTGTGAGTTGGCCAAGTGCTCCCAAACTATCCCATCAAATCCAGCGCTGATTACTTCAGCTAAGAGCAAAGAGCCCTTTTCCTTTGTTCCAGCATGCAGAATATAGACATTAAAAGAGACCAGAAAAAGAAAGGAAACGCTTCAGCTGCTGGACATGCTCTGCATACTGTTTGCAGCTCAGGTGCCACCATGTGTCTTTGATCACAGGGCAGGAACAGATGGGAGGTGGCAGGACGTAGACGAGGTCTCCTGCCCCTCGTGATGTGAGAGCTGCCAGCTCAGGTTTCATTCTGCATAGACAGGCATAGACAGGCAGATTGGCAATGCCAGTTGAAACAAATTGAGGGTTTTTTGGTAGTTTCTGTGAGGAGTGAAGCTTTGAGAAGACATGAATACTCCTGTTCTTGGGAGGAGCAGCTGCTCGTTGTGTTCCCCCCGCTGTGCAGCTAAGTGCCAGTCTTACCTGGCAGCTCTGCCTGACCACACAGCACACTGGGTTTCAGGCTTGAAGAACTTGGGTCTTTCCCCAAACACATGCTGAAGATTTTAGGCTGTTTCATCAAAAACACTGATATTCAAGATATATAGCATTATAGGAACTGCCATGATCACAAACTCCACAATAATTTTTTCATTAGCTTCCATAGACTACCTGTTGCTTCTTGAATTGAATATACCTTAATTAGAGACTTCCTCAAGTCACTTATTACTTTCACTTTAGTAAGGAGACATAAGCAGTGAGTTCTGTACATTGAGTGCCTTACACGTTTAATTTCTCTGGCATTCGTTTCAATAGCATTAAACCTGGTGAAGTTCCTTCACATTCATGTCATACTCTTGATTTAACAACCAAAACGAAATTTTTTTTTTTGATTTTATGTTAGAATGAGAGAAACAAGTTGCTCTTGGTTTAATTTCCAGTCTGGGAATTACTGATAATAGTAAGGGGAAATACTAATTTAATATGAAATAAAAGCTGGTGACACTAGCATGGGGTTCTGACTTTGAAAAATCAGTAAAACACCGTGGAACTTTTTTTTTTCACCCTGTACTTAACTGGCAGATCTTTGTACTAGTTAGAAAAGATACAAAGGAGCCCCTCCTTTGCAGGAAATTAATAGTGTAAGGCAATGTATGGTTCAAAAAGTGTTCAAAAGAAAAACTTGATCTCTGTGGTGTGCGTTTCTTTGAGTGAGGGCATACAACTCCCACTAAAACGTTACTGTATATCCATGCCTTGAAGGAGGCATGAAGAGTATGCTCTTATTGAGTAATTTAAGATGACCACCGTAATTTAGCATCCCGGGTTCAAATGATACTTGCCATGCAGCAGCGTCAGGAGGAAGCACTTACAGAAAAGTAAGTCCCTATTGGATTCCAGGACTCATTAAGGATTCCAGTGGGAATCACAGAATAAAACAGAACTCAAAAAGGAAACGTGCACTGAGTCTGTGCTGAATAACTGGCACAGGTGCAACAAGCTTTTGTGTGAATCACCAGTGAATTTTCAGGAGAAAAGCTCTGGTTTGTGCCATGCACTTAACGGAGGGGGTACCAGGTGCCTGCCGGTCTAACTGCCCCCTTGTGAGTGTCCCCCGTTCCGTCCTGCCCAAGCGGGGCACACGCGGAGCCGTGAAGCTTCCTTCACTTCTCTTTTCCCTTGCTCTTCCTCACTGCCATATCCCGACACATCTGAGCTGCCGAGGCATGTCAGAAATCCCTTTCTTGCACCATTTGTGCTTCCAAGAGTTTCAAATAATATTTGGCTAAAATAACCAAGAAAGAATCTAAATCCCGTAGTCCAGTATTCCCAGCAAATTGCTTCATGCAAACAGCAGCAAAGCAAATAATAGTCTCGTCCAAGAGCCCTTCAGGTATGGCCAGGCCAGGCAGTAAAGCTAAGCCCCAGTTTGAGCTGTCTGCAACTGGACCGAGCAGGAATGTTGCGGGCTGTAAAGGGGCTCCCTGACAAAAGCAGTGCTGGAAAATGATGCATTTCCTGGGCTGCCCTGCAAGAGGGCTGCTAGGAAGGCTGTTGAATCTACTTGCAAAACTCTGCTGGGATAAAATGAAGTAGGACTGAACTGTATCTCTGGTTTAAATGAGAATTATAAGGTAGCAATTTTTGTAAGTACTGCGGATTTATTTATTTGGCAGTTTTTGACATGTATAACTCTTTTTCTTTAGAGTTTCTAGGTACTGTGCATAACACTTGTGCTATCTTATATATTCAGTGAGGTGCAAATGTTAATGTAAGTGTTTATGTGCCAGAAAAGGCTGTTTGTGGCCTTTTCTCACTTGAGTGTCCCCTCACTTGAGTGCTTCCTTTCAGCTCGAGACAGTTCTGTGAATTAAAAAAGCAACTTGATAATTAAGGGAGAGCCTCATGTCTTGGGCTCTCAGACATACTCATCTTGTTTGGCCCTGAAATGAAGAGTTCACTTTCATATTTAATCCAGAAGGCTGTATTATGTTAACCTTGCCTCCTTTCTCTATCAGGATAGTAATAATAATTGAAAACTTAGTCTCTTAAGTGACCTTCACCAGCCTGAAATGGCAGAAACATGCAAAGAAAATAACGTTTTTGTAGTTTTGCATGTGCACACTGCTGAGCAATTTACTACTATTGAACAGCTTTCGTAGCTGATCTCATGTTTAGCCTATTTGTTACATTAAAAAAATATTTATTTCTACACTTACGAACAACTTGTTTTTATTTTTTCTTTCAGTTTTCCTACTTGGAAAAGCTGTTGTTGGTCCATGGAGCTTGGAGTTACAACCGAGTTACGAAATGCATACTCTATTGCTTCTACAAGAATGTGGTTTTGTATATTATTGAGGTAAGAGTAGCTGCCTGCACGGGCTTTGGCAACGCTTCTTCTCAGCTCATCCTACACAGCAGGAAAATCTCCATGTGGGCTGTACTAAAGGGACTGAGACCCATGTTTCACTTTTAACAACTTAGAACTGCGTTCCCCTTTCCAAATTACGTTAGATTCAATTTAGTAAAGATTCAATTTACTTGAATCTTTAGTTTTTGCAAAAGGAAAACTGTTGCAGAGCAGCTTCACCTTCACCTTTCAGTACAGTAAAGCCTTGAATGAGAGATGTATCAGAGATGAGTGTTTGTCATTTCAATGCAAGTATTCTTACTGAAAGCTTCTTTTTAATCATGGGAACATTTCCAATCTAAATAAAGCTTTTATATATAATATTTGAATGTGGGAATAGACTTAAATTGAATGGGCATTTAATAGAATTGGGAAGAACTCACAAGGCAATTTAGTAAGGGAAAAATATTATTACCTTTATTTTCCAGTTAAAAATACTGTGGCTTAGCAGAAACTGTAATTATTTGCTCTTGTATTTTTTCAAAAAAAGGGAGATTTTTTTCCTGATGCCCTTTTGTAATCTGTTTTATTGCTCTGCAATACTGGGGAGTTTAGTAAATGAGATAAATTGAGTATCCTGAGGAATTTCACATCTAAAATATTCCTTGTATTTTGTAAAAAGTCATTGCCTGAAGATGTTAAATAGTGAAACTGGATTTTAAAGGAAGCCAGATGATGTTATGAATACTGTGTTTCTGTCTGCTTAGCTGGGAATGTAATCCTGTGCTTCAGGATATAGTCTGAACTTAGGAAAGCCGGGAAGCTGTATTTATATGTGCTTTGCCTGTTTGGAAAACCTCAGTAAATTGGACTCAGTAGATCGGTCATGTGAGCTAGCAAACAGGACAGCAAATTCTGCATTGTTCCTCAGTTTGATTTATATGTGCTTATATATATGTACGTATTTTTTTCTATTTTTATTGCTATTATACAGACATGAAGGAGGCTGGTAAGAAAATTAGAACACTTATAATTAGTCAGGCAATTACTGTAGGTGATAGGAGAGAACAGTGGGTAAGAAATATTTTAATATTCAGTAAATCATACCATGGTCAGAGTGTGTATACCTGACTCCCTCAGGGTCTCATCATCTTTTATGCATGGTGTTAGGCTCTCAGAGAATAGATATTCCCCACTAATATGCTCCATTTTTTTTCCTGTTAACTATTTCTGAATTAGCTACAGTTTGGGAGGTTATAATTTCCGATACAGATTAGTCTATTTACTGCAGAAGAGTTAAACTCTGCCACTAAAATAACAGCAAGGTTTTGCAGCAGCACTTGGCAGCATCATGCAGTAATTCTACATTTGCGCAGCAAAACATAGAGTTGCCTTCTTTATATTTTATGTATCCCCCCCTTTATTGTAAAGCAAATCTCTGTTGTGTTTTAACTCTTCAGCCGGGTTATTTTGGACAAGCTTAAAATCCGTGTTCCTAACGCTTCACATTTATTTATCCTAGTATAGAAGTTGCTTTCATAGCTCTGAAGCAAATTCAATCACACTTATGGTGGTAATGAAGATTGGTTTCATATTTGACTTTCTGAAACAGTCCCTTAACTTGATTTTAGTTTGTCATAATTTATGTTTGCAGGAAATGTTTTGAAGTGTTGTTGGAAATGACAATAGTTTTCCTTATTGTGAAAGAGGAATATAAATAATGTAGAAGGGCCTTGTCCGTGGGCTTCTTATTGAGCATGGGAATTCATGTGGTTTTATTTTTTTCCCAATTGTTTAGAAAATGGTTAGCCCCTTCATGATTGCCATTTTCCTCTTTTGCTTTTTGGGTTCCTTTTCCCTTTGAACATGGGGTTTGGAAGCCCTGCTTCTTGTATGTTATTGCATAGTGTGGCCTTGCTTCATTGAATGTACGTGCAGCCCATAGCTCTATATCAAATATTATATGGCAAAATTGCACCTTCCCGTTGTCGTGGAAGGAACTGAAGATCGGTGAAGAAATCTGGTGCCTTCAACCCTATGTAGTTTAATCATCCCTTGTTCTAGCCACATGTCACTAGGTGATGCACAAACAGAGAAGGTGAGATCAGGTTTTCTCTCTTCTTTTCTCTGTTCTTGGCTGTGTTACTCTGTTCTGGGCTCTTTCTGCACACTGTCCTGGTGCAAGGGAGCCTTATGTTGTTTTACCTCCATAAATAAGTGCATAATAAATAAGTCCTTTTCATTAATTCTGAAGCTCTGCAGGCAGTTGGGATTAGCTGCGACCCTCTGTGTCCCCCCTGTGCAGCCCAGGACCTGGCAGGAGGGGATGGTTGGCTCAGGGCAGGTGGGAACAAGTTTAAAACTTCAAGAGATGCAGTAACCACAAGGAGCAGTCTGGTAGATGGGCACTAATGAACACAGCAGAGCCCAACTTGTTCTTAGCTTCCATAGTGACTTTGTTTCAATAGTGGCCTAAGGAACTTTTCCTCTGCAAAACTACATAAAACTGGCTAAATTGATCTGGAAGCTGAAGAGACACCAGATTTTGGTATCCTGGAGGCGTACGGGAGAGGGGGAGAAGTCCCCAATTCCCTTTTTAGCTTCACACGAAGAAAGCTGAGTTATTCTGTGTATATTTGCCGTGAGGCCCAGGAGTGCTGATCAGTTTTTGGTATGGAGCAAGGCTCATGGAATAGGGAAGCTCCACAAGGGAGCAAATCCTTCAACTCGTGCGAGTGGTGGTTGGCTGCCCAGCGGCAGAGCGCCGCTGGTTGTGCCCGCAGCCGCTTCCTGATGGTTTCCCAAAGCTGGGCATGAGCTTAAGCTTTACCTGCACTTCCTGCTTGGATATGAGCTGTGCTGGGAATATTCCTTTAACATCATGACGGAAGCGGGATTTGCACCTGAACTACATTCTCAGCTAATCTTCTGAAGGGTTGTGCTGAGTAAATATTTATAGAGCTGAATCAAAAAAGCACCTCGGTCAATACGACAGGCTGTCAGTTATACCTTGGTTGCTGTATGTATTTTATTTCCATGGAGCTTTCACACCTGAGGAATAACTCTAGCCAGTCCTATGTAAATGAATGTTGCTGCACTGAAGCACTGGGGCCCACCATAAATTTTCTCTGATTCTTTGCAAGTATCATAGAATAGAAATGAGATGGTGCTGAGGTTTCATCAGACAGAATATCTAGACATGAGAGTCACAGGGACATGCACTTAGCACAAGAATAAACTGGAGTTAATCAGTGATAAATGAGAAGAATCCTTTGCTGTCTCACTTCCCAGCAGTGCAGGATTTGTATTTCCCACTCTGCTTGGGGCTGCTGGGTGCATCTTGGCAATGGTAAGAGAATCTATTTGGAAAATGATCAAAATAGCTGCAGGGATGAGCTACAGATAAAAACCACCCACCTGTTCGGATTTTGTTCCTGTCTGTTGCCTCTCTGGCTGCAGCAGGCACTGAAACCACTACTGGGGAGTGCCCAACTTTCAGGATTGTCCCAAAACAGAAGGTCGGAAATATGGTGTTGACTTAAACACTTTGTGGAAAAATATCTGAGCACCATTGTCAAACACCACCCAGTTCAATTCTTAGGTAGCTAGCTTTAAACTGGCTAGAAAAACAAAAGATCTGTTTCACATCTGTTGAGCAGATATATTTCACAGGAGATGATATAGAGTTGTCCTGAGGAGGTCAGAACTTTGAAATATAGCCCATTTCAAATGTAAAAGAATACAGGAATGTTGTTTTCATGTCATGCTTGGAGAAGAAGGCACCCAGCAAGATCAAAGGAGATAATGAGAAATATCAGGTAGGTGTTCAAGGCATTTGGGAATGGTTCTGTGGAAACGGTAGCGTTTCTGGTCGACACAGGGTGTGCGAGGAAAAATAAAGTTCAACACTTCACTAGAGCATGTTGTTTATCTGAGACCTACTTAGGTGTGAAGCACCATTTGTGTTATATATTGAAGAATAAGTTTAAAAAAAGAAAAAACCAAGATGGTCCCTGTTTCAGGCTCTGGCAGTGCTGGCCAGGAGACCCCGACTGAAGCTGAAATGAGTGGCAAGTAGGAGCGAGAGGATATGCTGTGCATACCTTGCACTGCATCCTTTTCTTCTCTGCCTTAAGCATCCAGAAATAAGCTGGAAACCTAGATTTGGAAACTGCAGCTGCTTGGAGGTTTAAGAGCAGTTTTTATTTAACAGCAAGCGGTGTTAAGGAGAAATGTACCACAGAACAAAGCAGTAGGATCGTATATATTGTTTTCCTTTTGGAGCGCAGTTTTCAAGTCTCAGAAGCTCTAGGTAAGTTCCTTAATGCCCAGATAAACATGGTTTTAAATACCAGATGATTCTATGAGTGTGGCGAGGGTCGGCCTGTGACAAGTGGGAAGTGCTCCGTGTGCTTTTGTGGTTGCTCTTTCAGGCTGGCTGATCCACCAAGATGTGAAAGCACGTATAGGAAATGCTGCTGCAGGAGATCTTGTGGGTGCTTTTATTTTATATTATATTATTTGGGTTTGATTTCATGCTTTGCTGTCCAGTGCAACAAGTATCTTAAAAGTATGGAAAGATGTCATGGGAATTTTAGCCCTTTTATCCAAATAGCTTGCATAAGGGAGTGCATCTGATAGGATACTAAAAATATACAGCTACAACAATTCTGTGCACTTATCCCTTGACTTATATAATCAGACTTCTACCTACATGCCTGTGCCTTCTGTTTCCAATTGGCTTTGCAGCTCTGAGGGTATGGGCAGGCAATAGAAAATGTTGAGCGTGGGGATTATTGGAATGAGTTGAGGACTGAAGTGCAATAACTGTTGTCATAAAAAGCAACTTTGTTAAAAGATAACAGAGTAATATTTTTTCCCCCACGTTAGACTAAAATTAAAAACATCTGGATGTAAAATTATTGACTGGGGTAACAGTAACACAAGCAGCAGTGTGTCCAAATTACTCAGCTGCCTATTCAAATAATTCAATGGACACATAAGAGTCATTACTTTATGTACATGTATACAATTAATGTTAAATGTGTAACAATTTTATATGACAATGAAACAAAACAGAAATACGTTTATGCATGTGATTTTTTGTGCTTTGAAAATCCGAATTTTCTAAGTTCTCACCAATTTGTATGTATCTATGATAAAAGTAAGTTATTCTTGTTGGACATGTGCTTGCAGATGCACAAAAAGTGGAATTCGGTGCCTTTGAGATAGGCAAGAGGTGTGACCTTAACCAGGTGAAGGAAACCGATGGAGTCTCCATGTAGGTGGCCTCTGTGAAAGCCGCCGTGTCCAGTGGCAGATGTGCTAAGGCTGGCAGAGGTCCTGGGCACGGGACCTGCACGAGACCCTCCACTGGCTGGAGCAGCAGCATTTCTAGTACTCAGGGGTCTATGTTTAGACAACTGAATCCTATCCAGAGTCCAGGAGAGTGTGTGTTTTTGAAACAAATAAGGAAGGAATCCAAGTTCTCCAATTGGATTGATGTCCATCAGCTTAAAAAGTGCAAAATGCCTGTGGAGGTCG
Source organism: Rhynchotus rufescens (assembly GCA_032273925.1). Classification (NCBI taxonomy): domain Eukaryota; kingdom Metazoa; phylum Chordata; class Aves; order Tinamiformes; family Tinamidae; genus Rhynchotus; species Rhynchotus rufescens. The sequence continues at coordinate 8,818 of JAVCKT010001932.1, forward strand.
TAGAGCTGAGCCCCAGGAGCTGCAGGGATGGCACCCGGCCTGGGAGGCAAAACGTGCGTGCGAGCCTCAACGCTGCCTCTGCTGAGAATCTGGGGAGAGAAAGGTCTCGTGTGCTTGGCTTTTGTCTGTGTTCCCTATCAGCTCCATACATAGGATTAAGATACTGACGTAGAAGACCTGAGGCAATACAGAGCATGGATTTTCCTCCTCTGCCTTCCTCCCTTCTCTTCCCTCGAAAGCTAATCACAGATTTCAATTCAAGAAATATTTTTTTAGTAGCAATAGTTACAAAAAAGCAAATCCTGCAAACAGCCTGACAAACATCTTGCAATATTATAAAATATAGCTGGCCAACCTAATCCCAAACAGTCTAGATAATGGCTAAAGATGCTTTGATTTTTTTTTCTTTGAAAATATATCCTAATTCCTTCTCAGCTGATTTATGGAGCCTAGTTTATATTGCTGCCGTTGACAGTTTATTCCATATTTCAACCCCCTGTTGTGCAGAGAAATTGTCAGACTTGCTTATAGACTGGTCTCATCAACTTTAATCCATGATTGACTTCTTGTTTTTGGATTCCTAATTGAGTATGTTAATCCCAAGAGTTTCCAACGAATCGGTCACAAAGATAAATCCATGCTAATTTTCCTTTCTTTTCCCTAATATATACTGCACAGTGAATCATTAGAGCGGAGTCAATCTTTACTGAAAACCAAATTGTCTCAACTTGTAAATGGCTGGTTTAATGTGTTTTCCAACCATTTAAAAGTGATGAAATGAGTGCTAGGATTATTTTGGCTTTTCTTTTCTATGAACACTGTCTCAAATGCACCTTACAAAAACTGAAGCTGTAATTTTCCAATATTCCAAATATCATTTATAATGATAATTTCTTTTTAAAACTCACACCCATGCATATGTATGCCCAAGATAGAGCGTGCATGACAGGCACAGTGATTCTTCCTCTGTACAATTTTTATTTAGTATGAAAAATGTTGATTTCTTATTTGGAGGGCTTAAGGCAAAACAATAGAGGGCTGTTCTCTAAGTCTGAGAAGGCCATTAAATATGAAACATTATCCATCTCCTGAGCAGAGGGATCATCAAAGTAGGAATGCCATTATCCTTAGATGCTTTTCCTGTTTGTCACTAGTGTAAGTGCAGCCTAATATTTGCAAAGGGGACTTATGAAGTCCAAGTAATCTAAATGTGAGGAAGTTTTTGAGAGAGAAGTTAAATCTGTATTATGGAAGTGTTTGACTCTTTTTTGAAGAAAAAAGTATATGTGGTATATGCTTTATAAAGTATTATATTTGTAAACTCCAAATTTAGCCCCTCATGAAAGAAAAATAGCTTTAAAAATTCAAGAGTTACTAGTTTTGAATTTTGACTTCAATCTCACTTTGTTTCTAGAAGTTACAACTTTCCATAGCTAATACAATCCATACAACTTTCTATATTCTATTGAAAAACTTCTTTTTATTGAGAAGTCTTTTCTGACTTGGTAATATTTGGTAGCCTGTCATTTCAGTAAAAATAAAGGGAAATTGATCCTGCTTTCCTATCAAGCTCAGCCCGTATGGCATAACCTTGTGGGCACAAAGGAGAATGAGACCAAATAGGAAATTCATATCAGTGCTGGAAAGTGCAGGAAAGCCTTATCAGGGAATAACTTGTGCTCAATGGGCTCATGCTGAATTTAACAATGTATGTGCTACTGCACCAAGGGGGCTAATTGTGAGAAAGCTATTGGAAAATCCAATACCATATATATGGTAATACAGCTTATTACACATATATCCTTTGGGCCTCTGCTGGTTTTCTTCATGCCTGGTCTATATCAGTGTAAAAAGACTTCCTTAAGTAGAGACATTCCTGACGTATGTAGGAATAACTATTAACAACAGCATAAGATCCTTTACATGCTGTGTGTTTTATGGCAATTTTGCTTTTATTAGGCTGAAAAAATGATGTCTTGAAGGTGTGTTTCTCGTCTTGTTACCTGTGACTCATTACTGTATCTTCAAAATGCTTTTCTTGGGCAATTTACTTGTCTTTGGAAATGGTAATACACGTGATTGTAAATGAGGTTACAGTTTGCCAAATAGGACTTGGTGATAGAGTATAGCTAAAATGACTAATTGGCACATTGAAACAATTAGTTTCTAAACCAGAGGCTCTGGTTTAGAAGTTCTGAGATGAAAATATTAGAAATTGCCCTAAGATCATGAATGTTCTATAATTTAATGCAACTTGGATGATCGTAGTATTCTAGGGGATGAGGAAAAGACAAATTAGTTTTATTCAATTAGCTATATTAGCTGCAAATAAAAATACAGACACTACACTGATATTCAAAAGTAGTCCTTAGCCTAGCTATAAGGAGGGATATGAAGTTCTTTCGCACAGTTCTCAGTAAGGCATTTTTCAAGTAGGGACAGAGGAGGTTTGGCAGATCGTACATCGTTCAGCGTGGCAGAGTGGAGCAGCTATTCACAAGTCATGCTGTTCTGCAGTTTTCTGCAAGCTTTTAACTTTGTTTAATCCTGAAATGCTTCTAAAATTATCTCAGAGACTGATCTTGGAAAGGTATCGCCACTATTTTTGCATATTACCAGTGAACAGTCTTACTGAAGTCAGTAAAAAGTAATTGAAGACATTTTCGACTTCACTGGTGGCTCTTCAAAGGCAATATGACTTTTAGTCCCAGGCCATGTGATAGGATCTTGTGGGCCTCTGAACTAGAACAGTGTTAGTCAGTGTGGACTGCATTTCACTTGTGCAAAATGAATGGGATTATGCTTGGCTGCAAACTTCGTGCCTAGTAATAAGATCAGGCTTTTCTACTTGATGTTTCTTGAATATAAGATAACTTAATGATAACAACAACAAATTGTACTGTAGCATTCCTTTCTACTCTCTTGAAGCATTTTACCAATCCCTTCTCTTCTGTCTTGTGAAGCACAATGAAAATTATGTCCTTATCTGAATTCCTGTCAAGCAAGCAGGTCTTTCAACTTCTTTCTTTCTAGTTATTCATGTGGGAAGTTCTGTGGCACATTTGGAGGCACCATTGGAGTACACTGAAATCTTTCAACCATCACCTTTTCTAGCGCATCCAGTACATGCTACTGAGTTCATAAACGTTTATATCTTAAGTAGTTGCTAATTGTTAACTACTTCACAGGTAATTGCAGGAGCCTCTTAAAGCCTGGCATCCAAAAACAGGGTATTATCACCATTTCTTTGAATTAGAAGGACTTCAGCTCACAGCCTAGGTATACAGAATTGCTTTGTCTGGAACATTTGCATATTTAACTGAGTGATTTTGAGGCTTTTGGAAAAGGTTGAGGGGGTGAGAGGGAAGGGAGGTAGGATGATGACCCAAAGTGGCCAAGGCAGAAAACACAAGTCAGGAAAGTAAATAGAGTCTCCAGATTTGAAGTATTACTAGAAAACTTTTTTTTTTTTCCAAGTGAATGAGCACTAATGATAAAAACACCTCTATCCAGTTTCACTAATTAGCCACTAGAGAGATTTATTTTATTTGGGGATTTATAAAAGGAGCCTGTAACCTAGTTTAAGTACATGTATGGAATTCAGAACAAAATTCATAGCTAGTGGATTTGGAGGAAAAAATGTAGTTTAATGGTAGTTAAAATGTTCCACGTCCTCCATGATCAACGCAGTCCCCAGTGTAAATCTAGAGCAGCGCTGCCCTTGCTTTCAAATGGTGTTTACAGGGACGACTCTCCAAAAGAGCCATTCTTAAAGAATGTAACCCTAGGGATATCTGCTCTACAAGGAGGGATCTTAAGCGCTTGTGGATTGGGATGGGAGAAGAGGAATGGCTGTTGCTGAGAGCCCCAAGTGCCTTTTCCTATGAGGGAATCCCACAGCAGTTGCTTGAGCTGGCACTGGGTGCCCGGGACTGCTGTAATGGTGCACAGAGAATATAATTACCCTGAGCAACCTGTCCCAAACAACAGCAGACTTTGTTTCACTCTATATTGAATGACTGAGTACCAGACAGTGGATTTTTGGCTATTTCTATGCCCTTGGTTATTTATTTATATGTGCTAGGAATATGCGGTTGCCTTATGCACTTCCTTGCTCTTGCTTTTGGGCATTTCTGTAGCACAGATCACTGTAACTGGATCTGTGTCACAAAAGCAAGACAACTAGGATCAGTATTAAAGGCTGAGATTGTTATTCTCGGCATGTGTTTGTGCACATGCCTGCACAATGCATATAAATACAGTCAGTAACCATGGGCTTGCTCAAAAACCCCAGAACTATATCCCAAATGGCACCAGGGGCCATGCCCTGGAAAAGCAAGGGATATATTGACTTGAAGTGTGTTCATTGTGCGTTGCAAGTCCTATCTTGCCCCAGCAAGTAGAAGACACTGATCCCCTCTGAAAACTTCATGCTTCTTTGCAACATTGGAAGAAGTCAAGATTTACTCTGCCACATTTTACACTTGACCAAGTTATTTTATTTTCCATCTTCTTGCTGCTTGCCTTTGCCTTCTGCATTCATGCAAAAGTAACTGAGAGTTTGGAAAGTGAGGAGGCAGAATATTTCAGCCTTAGCTGTAACATAGTTCTTCACTGATTCAGATCAAGTGTGTGTGTGCACACATATATAGCTTGCCTTTGGATATATGCATAAGCAACTGTGTAGCAATATCTGTATTATTTTTTATTATAAAGGCTTCATTCCAAAACTGAAAGATGATACTATCTTTACTAACAAATGATGGTGCAGGTTGATGTTATTAATTTTAACTGGCAAAAATACGTAGCTGGCTGAGCAGCAGCAGAAGTGCAAGCCATCAGAAACCAGTAACACCTGAGCCTCTGGGCGTTATTTGTGGTGATGGTTCCTGTCAAGTCCAATTTGGATAGAGAAGCGAGTCTCCCCTTTGGGTTTTCCAGCAGCGTCTTGACCTTTTGTCCCTGCGGTTGCTGAGGAGTGACAGGTGCCTGGAGTGGCTGAGCAGTGTGACAGCCCAGCCTGTGCTTTGTGTCGCCTGGCATTCGTTACCGCCACGAACTGCACGTGGTTTGTACTGCAGGCGAGCGTCCTTGCGCCTCCATCCTGCTTCATGGGCAAGTGAGCACACGTTACCAAGCTGCTTTCCTTCCCGCTTTTATTTTTCCCCCCCTTTTTTTTTTTCCTAATAGAGTTGAGACTGAGAAATTTAAATTGTGCAATTGAGAAGAAAGAAAGGTGTCTGAGAAGAACGAAAGGCACCACTGATCCCTGCGTTAGTCGAGATGGAGCAGCACCGCGTTGTGGTGGTGGCTCCTCCAGCATGGCGCCCTCATGAGGCAGAGCTCACCTCAGGGCGGCCGCTCCTGTGTGCGCCATGGCTCGTGCTGACCATGGACGCCATCTTCATTCCCCTCGATGAGCCTCAGGGCTGCTGCTCCTGTGTGCGCCATGGCTCCTGCCCACTGTAGCCACCATCTCCCTTCCTCCCGATGAGCCTCAGGCTGCCACTCCTATGTGCGCCATGGATTGTGCCACCATGGCCGCCATCTCCCTTCCTCTCGATGAACCTCATGCTGCCACTCCTGTGCACGCCGTGGCATGTGCCACTATGGCTGCCATCTTCCTTCTTCCCAAGGCTCCTCATGCTACCGCTCCTGCACGTGCCATGGCTCATGCCACCATGGCT
>JAVCKT010001934.1:0-20323 GCA_032273925.1 Rhynchotus rufescens
CCGCGTGTGCGGCCGGGGGGGTTTGTGGGCCGCGCGCGGCGTCGCCTTGGCGACCGCGGCCGTTAGCGGCCGTTAGCGGCCGTTAGCGACGCGGCGCCGCCCGCCACGTTCTACATCTCCCGCTGCCTGGGACGGAGCAGAAGCGGCGCCGGCTCCAGGTTTGCACCGCGCCGTGGGGCCGTGCCCGGAGCACCCTGGCTCTGCCTTGTGGGACCGGGGTATTTCCTTTGGCTTAGCACGGCCTAAACCAAAATAACGGCGCAGGAGAGACATAAAAGCGCCGCCATCCTCTACCCCCATAGGAGAATAAAACTCCTCCTGACAGCTCTCCTTCCTTCCAGTGCCAGCAGAATAGGGTGCCCCAGTAACCAAGAGCAGCCCGTGACAGAGGCTGCAGGCTTTGCCTGCCTATTTTGAAGGGAACAACTTGGTCAGTCCTGCAGAATTTATCACACACCTCTGTTAGGAGTGAGATAGGTCACAGAAAAGGTGCCCCTCTCCCACTTTATGGTCTCCATAATGACTAGCCCCAGACTCCAATTCAGGCTTCATAATTTACCAATACCAGCCTCTTTACCTGTATTTCCCTGTATATGTTGTATATACGTGTATACCTTTAGGCATCCTGCCTGGAGGCTGTGCTGTGTGTCACCTACTGACCCACACTGGGCTGGATCACCCAGCCTGCCATGCAGCCGCAGTGTGGAGCCCCCGATGGAGGCCCTGGAGCAGAGGCTCCCGTGCAAGAGGCATCAGGAGAGGCTCTGAATGACACCAAAAATGAAGTGACCCAAACAGAAAATGAACAGAGTTCTGGGGAAACAGGTAAGCTCTTCCAGCTGCCTCGCAAATATTGTGAAATATTGTGAATATTTGACAATTTTTGTGTGCATATTCTGTAGTTTACCAATGTAAGAGCTGGAATTCAAGTCTCTTTTTCCCCACTCTTTTCTAAGCACCAGAACTGCAAGTACAGCTAGAAGGTGCAGAGAAAGAATCTGAAGAGAAAATTATTGAAAATGTAATTAATCAAAAGCAGCCTGAAGATGTTTTGAATGAGTATAGCACTGGAGACACCGTAAGAGTGCAAAATGGTAAACTTGTAGAAGAGCTAAGACTAACAAACATCTGCGGTTTTTGACATAATGCAGATAAGCCGTTACATGCAAAATTAGCAGTCATTAACTTCAAATTATCAGTAATTGAATGTGATGTATAAGAAATGTCCAAGAACTTTGGTGCCAGTACCTTATTCTCATTGTATTATAACAGTCCTTCTTAAGGTGAATGGATACTGCTTCTCAGAATTGAATTTCAGAACAAGAAATGCATTATTGCAATACTTACATCTTATTTCACAAAGTTTACCTTCAAAAAAGGTTACCAGTTTCAGTAGAAATGTCAGCAAAAATCTTGGTTAGAACACTTCTCTTTTTTTTCTTGAAATGTATATTCAAGTGACTGGAACACGTCAACAGAACGAACAAAAACCAGATGGTGATTCCAAATCAGTAACCAGCTCATTCAGTCAAAAGAAAGATGAAAAGGATGGCTGTATAAGGTAATTTATTGATTATTAATGTTATTTATTTTAATCCAGGCATCATTCATCGTTCCAAAACCCCACTCTGGGTTTTGCTGTCCACCTCTCTGCCATCTGCAGCTTCCAACCTCTCTGGCCGACATCAACCACTGTAGGCGACTGGCCCAAGTTCTTGGAGAGGCTCCTGGAGCCTCTGCTCTTTCACACTGTTCACACAGTTCACACAGTTCACACAGGTTTTTGCTCTCTGCCTCTTGCTGAGTCCCTAAGCCCTGCACTGAACATCTGCAGCACTCAGCTTCATTGATTAGTCTTTTCTGGCTTCTCACTTGCCTAAATCCTCAAAGGGATGGAGCTGAAGATTAAGCAGTTACCACTGAACAGGTATTATTCATGTTCCTACCATGGCATTCCTAACCTACCACAGCTCTGCATTTTGTCTTGCTGCATGATATTTCAGTGTCAGTGTTTCATTAAAATGTTAGGTTGATAGTTATTGATTTTCTAGACTGAGATCCTGATTCTGCATAGATGTTAGGTAGTGTCTCTGCCACTGAAGGTCCCGCATCCAAACAGCAAGAAATGGAGGGAACAATGGGAGAGCAAGGAACAAGAACCTACAAAAAGATCATTCTTCTGTTATCCAGGGAGATAAACTTACTAATTCCATACCTACTTTCCAACCTGCTCCCCTCTTTATAGAGGAGCTCTTTACTTGCTCCCTTTTCTGTATGCATAGATGTAGGAAGAGCCTACATGGTAATACATTTTAAAAATAGAAATGGAAAGCCATTCTTTGAAAAGAAGAAACCTACTGCTTGCTTATTTTAGTAGTAATAATAAAGAGTATAGTCTTGAAATTTGTAGATTTTCTCTTATATAAAAGAGCCATTATGTTGTATTGAATTGCGAATAAAACAAGATTTCAGAGTGTGCCCTGAAATACATTTTTATTTTGTCTCTGCTTCCCTTTTTTTATTTCAGAATGACAAAAAAGGTCCTGCGAGACATCTGTAAGCAGCAGAAATTGTACTTGACCCCATCCTTAAACGATACACTTTACTTGCATTATAAAGGTAAGAGAGCCACTGTGTCTTAAAATACTGATCTGGATCACATTTGAAGGAAAATATATGTGTTCTTCATTTTTAAATGTGTATTTTGTAAATAAACTATTTTCCAGCCTAGGAGGTTTTTGGACACTAAAAAAAATAAAAATGGCCAAGAAGGCGGCAATGCTAAATACATATGAGGTTCTCCAGTACTAATGAAGGAGAAAATGAAAAATTTTACAGGACCTACACGTTTCTCTGGTTATGTTGCCATCAATTTGAACCCAAGCCTTCTCACCAAGTGTTCCAGCAGCACTGGTTTCATGGAAATGACTCTTCCAAACACTGGTATCCAGCAAATGCAGTGTTATCTAAAGATATTTTACATGTTTTTTTTTTTTTTTTCCCTGCAGGTTTTGACCGTCTGGAGAATCTTGAAGAATATACAGGATTGAAGTGCTTATGGCTGGAATGCAATGGCTTAGCAAAAATTGAGAATTTGGAAGCTTTGACAGAGTTGCGCTGTCTCTACTTGCAACTGAATTTAATTAATAGAATTGAAAACCTGGAAGCTTTACAAAAGCTAGATTCCCTCAACATTAGTAACAACTATATCAAGACCATTGAGAATCTCTGTAAGAATTGCCGATGCAACATTTAACATAAAATGCACTCATTTTCCTAGCCTGTAGCTGTTTTTAGTGGCAATAGTTTTGAGGGATTTTTTTTTTTAAATTCATGTTAAATTCTTGTACAGTATCTTATACTAAAATCCACAAGGCTTCTATTGAATTCAAACGTATATATTTTCCACTTCCAACAGAGGAGAAAATGGAAAAGATGTAATAATTTCTCACACATGGATACCTCAAACAATTAAGTTTTTCCACACTTCTTAATATTGCCTCAGTACTTACTTGTGTTTCAGACATGCTGCCAATCCAGCTTTTGCTATTTACAATTAGGATTTCCTTTGGCAGTTGCAGACCTGATTACCAAATCTGTTACATCCATGAAAGGATTTATCCCATCTTCAGCAGAAAATGTGAAATAATTTCTTGATATAATCATTTCTGTACATAAGCAGTAACTTGAAAAAGATACTCTTGCTTTTGTACAAACTCACTAGTTTGAAACTTGAATTAAAATGACCAGCCATCCTAAAACAACCATTTTTCTAGTGGTGGAGGAAGCAGCTTTGAAGGAATAGCCAATAAATAGATGTTGTAGATTCAACAAATATATAGAAACCTCCCCACAATTCAGTATTAAACAGTGATGCTTAAAGTGCAGTTTTCTGCTTTCTCTAGGCAGTCCTTTGTGAAGGAATGACTTTTACCTTCCCTTTAATTGTACTGTTCTTGTCTGGCAGCTTGCCTGAAAGTCCTGCACACTCTGCAGATTGCACACAACAAATTACAGACAGTGGAAGACATACAGCACTTGCAAGAATGCCCAAGTATTTGTGTCCTCGATCTTTCCCACAACTACCTAGATGATCCAAATATTATATCTGTTTTGGAGGCCATGCCTAATTTGGTAAGCAGAATGTAGCTGAGGGATTGTCATTTTTATGAGTGAACATCCTATTAAATGGTTTTACCAGTATCTGATAGGTCTATGGTCCAAGGCAAATACTATTAAAACAGCTTCGTCTGTGACTGTAGATTGGATAGTTTATTTATTTATTGTTTTTGAAGTGATAGCACATATCCAAATAGGTGGGGGTTATTTTTGTCACTCAAAATATTTCTTTTGGTTTTCTAGTGTGTGCTTAATCTCATGGGAAATCAAGTGATAAAGAAAATTGCTAATTATAGAAAAACACTTACTGTTCGACTGAAACAGCTAACGTACTTGGATGACAGACCAGTTTTCCCAAAAGACAGGTAAGAAACAGACATCTTCACAGAGCAATAAAGCTCAAATGCAGCAATCAATATTTCCAAAGGAAGACTAACCACTATAATTTATTGAGGGCAATGATTTTGAGTACACTTCGAACACAGAGATCTGTGTTCAACATATCTAGAAAAAAACACCTTTTTCAAGAAAACAAATTCTTGAACAAATGTTTTACATAAAGTCTGTAGAGCAGAGGCAAATCATAATCTCAACTGAGACTGAACAGATGTCTGGGAAAGCAGAGCCAAGATCAGCACTTCTCATGGATCTCTGCTTTTGCAATTACTAGCATTTGCATTTCTTTGCAATCACATGTGCAAGATAAATGTGGACCAGTTGCTCAAGGGATTGTCAATGCTGCCTTTTCTGTTGCAAGATTTTAAAACTTCTCTTTCGTTGTGAATGGGAGCTTTCAGAGCTACTTAGGGTGATTTCTTTTGTTTTCATTAGAGCTTGTGCAGAAGCCTGGGCCATTGGAGGGCTTGAAGCTGAGAAAGCAGAAAGGGAAAAATGGGAAACCAGAGAGAGAAAAAAAATCGAAGATAGTGTCAATGCCTTAGCAAGAATCAGGAGAAAAGCAGAGGAAAAGAAAAGACAAAAGTATATGGAAGAAAGAGATGCAAGTGCAAAGTGTGAAAACAGAGATGTAATGGAGACCCTGGAAGGTTGGTTGTCAGAAAGTTGTGTTTGTGCCTACTTCAGTTTGAATATTTAAAACTAATTAATAGTTCCCAAATGTTTGTAAGCAAGCAGGATGATGTATTTTTTGTAATATACTTAATCTTTTTTTTTTTAACTTGAAAAAACAAACTTTTAAACAAACATCACCTTTCTCGCTGGTGATAAAACAAACAAACAAACACAACTAAGCACTTTCTGTCCCAGCTTTTCAAACCATCAGGTTTGACACCAGAGCAACCAAACCTGCTCATACAAACCAGGAACCCAAATCTCTATGTGGTCGAGTACTAAAAGACTTGCATCTCTGGGCAAGGCAGCAACAGTCCCAACAGCCACTCAGAGCAGGAAACAGCAATATACCAAGAGTAGTATTTCCCCTAGATACCGCTTGGGACTGGCTTGAGTACAAGCTCTAGGGAGACCCTGGGATAACTGCCTCTCCAGTTCACATCCAGGTAACTCTGCCCTGCTACGTTCACTCACAGGTAACAACTTGATGCCATCCACAGCAGTGGTAAAACAGGCAGCACGAGCCAGATTTTAAGGACCTGCTTTACTTAACTGCCCTTCCCCATGCTACAAATTCTCCTGTCACGTTATTTGAGGTGGTATAAATTCATGAACAATGATAGTCTCCAGCCCAGCTTTTCCCTAAGAGCATGTGTTTCAAGATCAGCAAGACAGAAGCCAAATAAGGAGTTACAGTACAGAAGAGTGTTCATTTGATAAATTTTGTGGTTTTACAGTCTCTGAAATGTAACTGAATAACAAGTAAAACTTGTTCTGTGAGCTAGTAGATTGCACAAAGGAGAGAATAACTTCAGCAGTTGTCACAGATTCATCAAAATGCTCAAGCATGTATTTAAGTGTAGATACTTGGGCATCTTCCCAAAGTGAATGGCTCAAATTCCCTTTATTATGGATAATTATGGTAATTGTGGTAATTATGGATACTGGGCAACTCTTCAGTGCTTTTCTAGATGATGGTTTTCCTGGGCATTTTTTTTTTTATGAGGTAGAAAATCCTCAGTATGGCTGTGATTGATACATGAATGACTGTTTAAGCAGTGCGGTGGCTTTTGATGTACATTTTAGGCCAAACGTTTAAGGCCGAAATTACATTTGGGGTGTCTAGAATGAAAATTTGCCAATTAACTCAGTAACATTAAATAAATTCTTCTGTAGGAGCATCTGCAAGTTCAGAAGAGAGTGATGGAACTTCTAACGCATCAGAGCTATCAGATGTATCAGAAGAGAAAGAAACTCAACAGAAGATTGAGCAATCTGTAAATGAAAGATTTGATGCTTATGATGAAGCAATAACTCTGCTCTCAGACGGAGAAGATTACACAGATTTCCCCTCTGCATATATTCCTGCTAAAATTCAAGAGGATGCTCAAGGATCAAACAACTGCTCAGACTTCAACAGCAAGGCAGATGGTAATGTTCACAGTGAAGAATCAACCCAAGCAGAGGAAATGCAGATGATGAGTCAAACTCTCTCTTAGTATAGCTCCCTTAGTGGTTTTGTGCTGTTACACATAGAAGAATGCTTTTTGATGTTTATATATGAAATACATCCTTAAAAAAAAAAATTAATGTATGCAACATAAGATAGATAGGATAGAAAAGAAAGTTCTGAATTTAGCTATGAATTCAGCGACACTGACTACGTCCATGGCAGTTAGATTCTGCTTTTATTGCAACATGAAAAGCCATGTGGTCAGTTCTCTGTGACTGGGAATTTCTTATTCTGTAGATTTACTGGGAGGGAAGATGGCTCCTGAAGTGGATGACTGTGCTGAAAAAGAACAAATCCAAGCAGAGAAACTTTTTCTTGACGTACGTATTAGATTCATATTTTGAGAAGTTTGCATTTGGATATTGTCAACTCCCACATGCATTCCTGTAACGTTCTTGCTAAATAAGAGAGTAGGGTCAGGTTTCTAAGATGGATGCTCTCAAAAGAGTAAAAGGAAATAACAGGACAAAAAATTGCTCCTTTTTAACTCTATGATTTCTTTGAGGAAAAATTAATAAGAGCCTTCAGTTAAATAATTTAATTCACAATAGAAAGAATGTAGTGGATAAATGTATCCTATTAGGCAAAGCCCAATCAAATATGCAATTAAGAATGTTAGCTACTGCAGAAAATCATAGCTATCTAACATGGCATATGTTAGTGATATTATATAAGTAATTTTCAAAATCAAAATGTTAGGTTTATTTCCAAAAGAGGTAGAATATGCATTATTCATGTATATCATAAATTATTAACATTTAAAAAATGGTTTTCTATTACCTAATATTTCTACCTGCCGACGCAAACATGTAAACACATTTCACAGAAGACATGCACAATACCACTGAAAAATACAACCCAGCTGCCAAGGACTGTTAAACATACTCTAAATAGGACACTCCTGCTACACTGACCACACCAGATTACCATGCTAGGATCAACAGCAAACTTCTGAGCTTACAATTTCCCTGAGCTCTTAATATATTCTTTGATCTCTTATATAGCCACTGTTTACCAAATCCTAACTGTGTTTTAGGAAGGTCTTTTATGTCTTCTCTGTGTTGTCTCCAGGATGAATTCCCATCCTATTATTTAATGGCTCAACTCACTGCTTCAGTAGAGCGCTAATTACTGCACCCACCAAAAATGGTTTGGCTATTTTTAATTATAAGAACAATGAGAAAATTTGTGGGATCTCACAGCAATGGGAATATACAATACAGTTTTTACAGGCTGATCTTTCAGTGTCTAAAATAAAAGCACTAAATAAATAGCAGTAGTGTAGGTGCCCACAGTGTGAAGATCTAAGAGATTCAATGCCATTTTTTTTCCTTGATACCGTATGGCATCACAGCAAGCTCCTTTGCACACTTCAGCATAGCATAAAAGGACCACTTCAGCATATGTACATAAGGCACCTTTGACACAGAAGTGCAAACATCCTATTTCTACAGAAAACAAAACCACAAAACCCAAAATCACATACATGTTTCAGTGTTCCATGCTACTCCTTTCTCCAATTCCTCTTTAGTAAAATGAAAGGAGGCTCTGGCAAGAGCCAGCAGTACTTACGCTAGCGCAGATTTTCCAGAGATACTTAGCACTGACATGTTGGAGAATGAGCGTGAAGACGCCAGTGATGAGATGCTCCAGAACAGCTCTGTGGTCTATATTCATATGCTGGACTCTGTAACTGATCTTGGCAGTAATAAAAGGGAGAAGAGTGGAGGAGGATTTGTCATGCATTGTGACATTCCTCAGTCATGCAGAGACAAGCCACGGGCGCGTATCAGCTGCGGACTATCTGGAAGTTGTTCATCAGGAACCATCAGGAACTAGGATTTATGCATATGCCTTGGCTATGCATGAATTATATTCTAAGGTTCTAAACCAGAATAACTTTTAGTAAAAAGTTTGGGTTGCAAGCACACATTGACTGCAACAGGACTTAGGAGCTATTTCACTTGTGTGTTGACATCAAGTTCACCCGTTTACCATTAGCCTCCAAATCTTAATTTGTACATTTTTTCATTTTATATAGCTTTATATGAATTCAAGACATGCCGCACTAGCCACAACCTGATAAAGAAACCGAAGTTTCATTTGTTGATTTTGATTCTGTAGCATTCTTCACCCAGCAGTGCAGTACAGATTATACAGAACTGATTGATCTTCCTGATGCTGTTGTGCCAGCCAACTTGCTACAGAATTAGTAACCTCTGAAAATATCTTATTAAAGGAGATGCTTTTGTCAGTATTGTCCTACATTAAAGTATGTCAGAAATGTGTTTACTAGAGCTAGCCTTTCCCATTGATCTTGTGATTGCCTTCAGGAACTGCCTGATTTAGAAGATATAGAAGTTCCAAATGCTCCAGAAGAAGAAATCTTTTTTCAAAAGGTAACATTCTCTTCAATTCGAGTGATAATGGTTCTCTAAAAACATTTAGTGATGTCATACAGAACGAGGATAGCCTAAGTTATGTAGCACTATTTTGAGAAATGTGATCAGTTAAGGTTATGAACTAAAACAGATGTTTCAGCAGATCTTCTCTATCTACTTGTACTTTTAATATTTTTCATCTTATTGCATTACAAAAAATAGAAGGAAAAACTAAAAGTAATGCAACAATCAAAGAAGATTAATTCCTATTAGCATAGTAGATTTCAATGAATATTACTAGTAAAATGTATTGTACTAGTATGGTGTTTGTGAATGGATTGTACAAAGTGAATGGATTGTACAAATTGCTTACTACCGAAAGCATAGATAGAGCCAGACTCCTTGGCTCCACTTTGGGCTAGTCGGGTTTAGGGCAGTTCCAACACCATCAGTTCATTTCCACATTAATGTATGTTGCTCAATTTAATTTGCTAGATAAAATAGGACAGAAACAGAAGAGAGAGAAAGAGAAGATATCAATAAAGGTGAAAAGCACTGCTGTGATTCTAGTGCTGTCATTGACTCATACTCACCTTGCAGGACCTAGGCTAATACAGTACATGTTTTCACAAGTTGATCCAAGATATTGTACATCCTTACAAGGATGCAAGGCATTTATTTTATTTAATCTTTTGGTCACAGACTCACATGAATGTTGCAAAATAAGAAATTGGCTAACAATTCAATTACAGAGAAAGTAGGAGAGAAATGAGGAAAAAAAAGGGCAGGGAACAAGGAGGATTAGTAAGGGAGTAGGTGTTACCAACTCTCATGTCCTCAATAATGTTCACATCTTAACTAAAGTCAGATGAAGATGTTAATTAGGTGTCTGGGTAGGATGCGGTTAAGTCATGTCTTACAAACAGCACTAGCAAGGCTCAACAGAATCACCAACTTTAGTACATTACTCCATCAGTAATAATTGCTGAAATGCAATTCTTCTCATGATTTTTAGATATTAGTTTTTAGTCAGTTCACAGCTGCTACCTGATAAACAGTTAACATCATCAACAAAAGAAGCAGAAACTATAAAAGAAGTAGAAACAAGCACATCTATATATTTAGAGAGAGGAGCAGGTCAAAGCTGATAATTGTTGCATGACTCCAAGAGATACTTAGCTATCTTTTAATATTTATATCTAGAAGACTATATTTTCAGTTGTATTTTCTGTCTTTACAGCAAGAATCTCACCCAAAGATCGAGGTAATTTCTGAAACAACAAATGAGCGTGATTCTGCAGTAGATGAAAACAGTAAAAGCACATTTGGGAATTTAGAAGAAGATGTTCCAACAGCAATTTTTTCAAATATATGTAAGATACATGAAGATCATGAAAATGAGATCCTAAGACCCATTGCTGAGGACTTCATTATAGAGCCTTCTAATTCAGAAGGAGACTTGGAGACCAAAGATAAACAAGAGAATCTGTTGAAACCTCTCATTCAAGAGATTATCCCTGAGCCGCCTGAGGATACGCTACTGTTGTCATCAGTCTGCAATCATCCGGATGATAAAAGCCCATGGGAAGGGGACAGCAATATTACAGTTTCTTGCCATGGTAAGATCACAGTGATATAACCATAAAACAAAAGGAAAGGGGGTAGCACACACAATCTAAAATTAGGGATTTTTTTCAGCCCTTGTCAAGAGAGTTCTTGATCCATTATTTTCCTAATAGTTACACCTCTCCAATTTGTTTTTGTGGGAATCCTAATAGATTAAAAATTAAAATAGTATTTTCTGGTTTTGTACACAGAAGTTCTGTTGAGTTTCATTTAAATGACTTTCAAAGGAAAAAAAAAGGACACTACACTTAATTTTTTTCAATGTTAACGGCCACCACTCAGTTTCATTTGCATTTGCCTTCATGCTTTAACAGGGAATAGCAGTGATGGAGAAGTACAGTGCCTGGCTGAGAGTGGAACATGCCCCTGTGAACCACCAGATAGCAAGGACAGTGAGTGTGGATTTGATTAATCAATTTAAAAAACAAACAAGCAAGAAAAGCAGACCAGGTTTAGAGTACAGTGCCTGGCTGGCTGCATACAGTTATTCACAAAATCCAAATTTAGGAAGGGATCCATTAGTTAAAATTGGCATAACACTTCTTATGATTCTATATAAAAAAAGATATAACTTTTAAAATTTTTAAGTAAAATATTTTTAATTAAAACTTTAAGATTTCTATATAAAAAAAAAAGATTTAAAAGATTTAAAGATTTAAAACCGTTAACATGAGGACTGTTAGGATATCAGTCAGTCATAGGCTGGTGCAGCCTCTGTCATATGACCTGCAAGGCAGATTTTCAGGTTTAGTTAGCATGAAAGTTCCTAATCTTACATAACCTACAGGTAACAAGTCCTTTCACCCTTCCTTTTGAGGGTGCTAAAAATCCCTAGGTTCCAAGCTCTTCAAGGCAGCTGGGAATGTTCAATACCTTTGAAAATTGGGGTACTACTGTTTTTTAAGATTAAATTCCCACTCTGTTATGTGATTTCTTTTTCCTTGCATCCTTATAAAACTTAAAAGTTCTGTCTTCTTTCATTGCTTACATAGTTTCAATCCATAGTGTTGCATATTCATTTGTTATTTAAATAAATTCTGTTATTTAACCTGATACATTTTTCTCTTGTATCAAGTCCTCACAAGTGTATGTCATACAAGATGGTGTTCATGGCAATGCTGCTTCACATTTTTAAAAGGATTCATAAATAATTCTTTAAGCAAAAATTGTGCCGAAGTGGAGTCCATACATGCAAAATAGGAGCTTACCTTTAAAGCAAATACTTGCAAGTGCTATTTTTGCATTTTTTTCCTTGTATTATACGTCTTGGGATCTGGATTTCAGGTAGAAAGGGAAGCAGGTCCCAATAGCGACAGAAGGACACTTTTGCTATTAAAAGGCAGACCAGAGGAAATCATCTTTCATTAACTTCTCTTTTACTTGGCAGTAGTAGCTTTGTGCCAAAACTGCTTTTCCCAGCACAGAAGTGGCCATGGTAACAAGACAGAAGAATAATTGTACACTGGGTAAGTACTCCCTAAAAGAGGTGGCCTTGTCTTCAGGGCTAATGTTTTTATGACAAAACCAACAATTGGCAACATCAGTAGAGGCCACATGTCAGATTACTTCATTAAACCATAACCAAGTTAGGGTACATTCTTTTTTTCTTTCAAAATTTTATAAAACATTAGTAACTCGTAATAAATAGAATGAAATAGGTCATGTAGAGGTGCACATTTGCATAAATACATATGTTGAAAAGCTTTATTTCCGACCAGCTGGGTACAGGTGCCATCTAGTGGTAGGAAAAATGTAGTTTGGTACCTACCACCTTTAAAAAATGAAGAAAAACCAAAATCTGTCGCCAAGTGAATCTGGCTCAGTAAAAATCGATGCCAGGCCAGTTCAGCCGGCCGGACCCTTCCACCACAGTGTGGAAAAGCTGCCGTGTGCTGCCCAGGCTCCGTGCAGCATTACCAGGGTGCTGCCTCCCACAGCCAGCAAAGCTAATTCTGCTGCTTTCATTTCAGCTGTGCTCGTGGCTAGCCGCTTTGTGATCCCACAAATCCAACCCAAAAGGGAGGGAAGGAACAAAAAAGTAGGGAGAATCCTATTATCAAATCATGCTTAAAAGAAAATACAGAAAAGAAACACCTTTTGCAAACAACAACAACAACAACAAAAGCTTATAAAATTAATTCCAGGAGTGAAATTAGAGCTCAGGTATCAGTAAAAACCAGGCCAAAAGATAAAAGATGCCTGCTGCACTTTTTAACAAAGATAATCACAGTCCCACAGCCAATCAGTGGGCCCTGCGTTATGTCATGGGTAAACCTCTTGAAACTTGTTCTTCTTTACTGGTGAGGACTGGGGAAGGAGGAAGGGAGAGGGGGAAAGGAGACAGAGAAATGCCAAAGCAGGTCTAATTGAGAAAAAGGAAACATTTAATTAGTGTTTTCTGTAAAACTTTACAAATGTACAGCATAGTGCAAAAAAACCCCAGTCTCAGCACATCACTTTCAAGTCAACTAAACAGTGTAACAAACCAAGGAACACCAGCTTGCTTATTCACAGGAGCAATTTTAGAATACTGTTCCTGGGGGTTCTTCTCTTACCAGCAAGACCCAATCTCGTGTTTATAGTACAGCAAAAAGCCTAAAGAAAATAAAACCAAACCACCATCCCAGAGTGGCTTCTGGCAGCAAGTGCACTCTAAGAGCTGACACTAAGAAATGCAGTTGAAGTTGGTGTCAAGCATCCTTTTTGACCAAGCTGCACATCTGTGCTTGCCAGTAGCTCTCCTGAGACGGGTCATTTTTCAACCAAAACTAGGCAAGTCAGTAAGAAATTGAAGCACGTTTCTAACCTGGAGCTTACGATAGCCTTAATAAAAATGAGGATAATACTC
Organism: Rhynchotus rufescens; assembly: GCA_032273925.1. Taxonomy (NCBI): domain Eukaryota; kingdom Metazoa; phylum Chordata; class Aves; order Tinamiformes; family Tinamidae; genus Rhynchotus; species Rhynchotus rufescens. The sequence continues at coordinate 13,559 of JAVCKT010001934.1, forward strand.
AGAAGCTCCAGGTTATGCATGTGCTTAAATATCTTATTGGATTGATGCGTTCAATGTTAACATCAAGGGTATGTGGCATATGAAGATACAGAGAAGGATGTAAATCCTGAGCAGGGATGACAGAGTCTTGTCAGGTGTTATGAGACACCAGACAATTTCCTATGAGAAAAGAAGGAAACGGAGTAAAACTCAACAAATTTTAGCTCTATACACGGCTGGAAATGACATTCTATCGTGGCAAATGGGCTGATCCTGAAGAACCTTCTAAGCACAAACTCAAAAAAAAAAAAAAAAAAAGAAATTGTCCATGATACACTCAAGCATCATCTAAACACCAGGTCAGCGGGGCTGCCAGAATTTTCCCTTAGTCCCAAACACAACAGCTGGACTCAACTGAGAAGTTTGCATGACCCTACTTCTGCAGAGACTGTAGTGCGCAGGGCTGGCAGGAGCTCCTGGCAGGACTGTATCCCTGGTTAGCTGGGAAAAACGCACTCCAAGGGGAGTGTTCCCAAGAAAATACCTCTGTTCACGCACTCATAAATGGATGGAGAAAGGGCTGCAACAGGAAAGTCCATTTCAAAGGCGCTCATCCTATTAAGGAGAATTTGAGCCTGCGTTTACCTGGTTAGGTTTTGGGGTGGGTGCTGCGTGGCCATTCAAGACGCTCAGACATGTGGTCTGGTACCCTGAGTCGTGGCAGTGAGGGCAGGCAGAGCATTTCTGCACATGCCGTTGTTTCAGGCCTGGCTTGTTCCTCCCTGTCCAGGCTCCTGGAAGGCCCGAGTTAGGTCTGAATTTCCTCGATCTCCCTTACTGCACTGGAGCAGCTGGCTCAGTGGCTTTCTTAAGGAAATGCAACTTAGAGGATACTGCAATGAATAATATGTGGTAAAATCCACAGTTCTCATTAAAACTCTGGCATAAAAAAACAAAGCTCTGCTTTGTTGAGAAACTCACGCATCAGAAAGCACGTGGGAGAGGGAGAATAACTCAGCCTTTGCAGTCTGGTATCAATGGACACGCACGAAGGCCAAAAGAGTAGTCAGCAGGACACTGTGGACTAACCCCCTTCTGCTCGTCAAGAGCAGGTGCCTGCAGCATTTCTAACAACGAGCTCCAAATGACTGAACTGGTTCCTCACTGGTCACCTGGAAAGAGGTCTTACCCCAAGGGAATTTCATTTTCATGCTCTGCCTGGATGCCTAAGAGAGAGGCACGAGTACATCCCATTAAAAAAAGATAATAAGAGCATTTTTAGAGCACTGGGTTGGCGTATAGAACCATTTTCCTTCAAGGAAAAAAAAAGCATTCAGAAGGTCCCTGCATCTCTGTGCTGCTCCAACAAAACCCTAGTTTGTTTTTGCAGATATTATCAGGATTGCTTTTTTTTACTAGGTCCCTGATAGACTTCCATGCTACCCTTCACTCAAATTCTCAGAAGATTTTCTTAGCAGTTCAGAAATTTATAAAATAATGGCCCTCCCACCCCCAAAGCCAACATTTCATTTCAAAAATATTGCTCTAGACAAACACTGAAATTCGGGGGTGGAGAAGGTAACGCCACAGCTCCTGACCACTCAAAAAGAAAGAGCACGACTCGTCCGTGGGTTTCTGAGTCCCTTTTGTTTCTTTACATTCAAACCCGTAGCTGCTCGGATGGATGAGAGGGCAATGCAAGCGTCTCGGGAGCTACATCACTGGCTGCTCTCAGTTGAAGCACTCAGGTTTAACGGGATATCCCCCTGGACCGCCGTGGAGGACAGGTAAGGAGCCATGTGTTCCGATGCAACGTAAAGCGATGAACTTTCAGGCAAGCTGATAAGGTCACTTCCAAAGACCGACTGACGATCAACGAGGAACTGCTGGGTGCTTTCAAGAACGACATCCTTCCCTGGGAACACAGACAACACAGAGCTCAGTTTCTGGAAGGCTTTAGGAATTCAAGGAAGTGGCAAATCCCCATGGAAATCAGCTCAGAAAGAAAGTGCTTGGAAAAAACCTTGAGCAAAACTTGGACTCCTTCAAGAGCCCATTGAAATCAGTGGACGTCGTTGCAGGTTTCCTAGCTGGGCTCTGCCTGAAGAACTGAGATGCCTCAAGGAACAGAGAGGGGGATGACCGAAGAGCCAGAGGCTCTGAAAAGTGGGCTAAGAGCTCTTAAACAGAGGCAGTTTAATTCTATTTAAACTTTTGAATATTCCCCACACTTTCCCCGTTGCTCAGGAGCTACCCCAGCAGTTGTGGGGAGATATTGCTGACAGTCATGGAACTGAAATATCTAAGGTGGGGAGGGTTGTGTGGCCAGTGCCGGCCATGCACGCGAGGACCTGCTGGCGCTCCTACCTGGGCAGGTGCTGTTCAAGGGCGGGTTGAACGCCTTCGGGGGCAGCTCAGCTGCAGTCTTCTCCAGATCCACCGTGAGGCGCTGCATCTTGGTGCAAAAATATAAACTACAATGTACAATCATACAGAGACAGGGCAGCTTGTTAGAGCTAGGCCGTTTCTGGAGCTTCAGCAGCGCTGCACAGCATCCAGTAGCAGCGCAAATTGCCCTCCCTGGCCGCTCTCTCCTCCCAGCTCTGTTAAAACAACCCACAGCGTGTGCTCAAAGACAGATAACACCCGGAGGAGAGGGCTGGTGGAGCCCCTTCCTAGCACTGCGCCGTATGGGATCACACTCGTGTCTTATGGGGAGAGCAAACCAGCACCTCCGTGACCATTTATCTGCCTGGCTGCTCCTCAGAGCAAACCCGTGGTACTCGGCAGCCAGCAAGCCCAGCTTATTAGTTTGCCACATGCACCTCAAAAATGTTTGTGTCAATATATATTCCAGGTGAGCAGTGCCAAGCTGAATTTCTCCTGGTTTCCTCTATGCAGGCATGAATTAACCTCTATTCCAAATGGGTGTGCGTTCCCTGCCCTGAAATATGCAGGGGTAGCTGCATTTTATACAGATTTATTTTTCAGGGCTTGGGCACAAAGGTGTTTTATGAATCCCCGGCACAGTTAGGAAGCGACGCAGTTTGATTTCCAAAGAACAGGAGAGTGACAGTCACACCAAGGCCAAAAGTCTGAGGGAGCCCCTTTCAGTTAAAGGACAACATATATCTCGAAGAGAGCTCTGCTTGAATGGGAAAAAAATAGGTCACAAGCACAAAGCCTCGCTGCCAGCCTCGAGAGATGCTCGCTCTGCTCTCCCAGCCGCCTGCCCGGCTGCGAAACAGCCCGTCGTTCTGCAGCAACGCCTGCTTCGTACCTACGGCGTTATCCCAGAAACCCACGGCTCTTACCGGGGACAAACTGGCTTCCATTTCGGTCAGATTCCACTCGCCCAAGGACAAATTGGGATTAAAGACCTGCGGGCACAGAAACAATCATGGCTCAAGACCCTCGTGCCCTCAGCTGCTGCTACAATCTATTAACTAAAGCTACAGGTGACTGCTCGTTTGCATGGGCTTGGGGTAGACCTAGAAGAGCAAGGGCCTTGGTGCCAGGCCGGTGCCTCCCAGGAGGGACTGGGCAGATGGAGCAATGCCCCAAACCAGTGCAGCAATTCAGCTTCATGCACACGTATCTTACAGCCCTGCCTTTGCTGCTCTTGGGCCCTAGGGACACCTCCAGCAGCATTCCAAAATACAGCAGCAAAGGGCAAACTGCAGTGTCACCCCTCAGTGCCAATCCCTTGGGAAGTCTGCACAGTCTGGGACATGGAGCTGCGGCTCCGGACCGCGATTTCACCATTCGCTCCCCGTCTTGCTCTGCACATTTGCACAGAGAGGGGAAAGTGTGTCAGTAACAGGAAAGCACCTCCCAAGGAGGAGCGAAGCGGCAGAAACCACCGTACCCAGCGACAGCAGACCACAAGAAAAAGCATCTCCAAAGTCAAAACCAATCCTGCTTCGGTTCTAAGAGAACAAAAGTAGCTTCCTATGATCTCCCGCTCCTATTTATCCATGCAAATTCAAGGCAAATTTCAATTAAATCTCAAGCATCTCCAGGGAATACATGTTCTCTGACAGACGGATTCTTTCACTGCATGCAGAGCTATTTGCTTATAGGCAAAGATATACACGAAGAGAGGGAGAGATAAAAAGGGAGAGCAAGAATCAAACCCTTATAGTTATGCTTATATATTTGAGGGAAGAAAAGCCACCACTCCTTTGCAGAGAGAAGTGCTCTTCCAGAATGCACACTCACGTCTAGGACGCCGGCGGGCTCCAGGCCGTACTGCTGGCTCCTCAGCAGCAGCTGCAGGCCCTCCAGGCCCAGGTCGGGGCCCTCCAGCGGGTCGGGAATATCTGCTCTGAGAGAAGACAGCGGGAAACGTTGCCACAAGTGAGACACGGGCGCGGACGCGCTGGGGGAGCAGGGCTGCCCGGGGCCTTGCGCGCTGCTGCGGGTGCCATTGCGAGCAGGGAGAGGAGCCTCACCAACACAGCCGGCTCTCTTGGGTTTTCACTCTTTGCCACAGGGCAGCCAAGATCTCTGCCAGCAGTGAGAGGTCTCTGTCACTGTCCAGTGACACCTTACTGCACAGAAACTCCAGGGATAAATATTTCCTTGCACGTTTCTGCAACCCAAGCCCCACCGAGCCAGGGACGGAGGGTACCCGAGCTCTCGCAGAGATGCGCTTTGCTCCAGCAAGGAGCAGGGATGTGGCTCGTGGCTGCACATGCAGCCTTGCCCCGAGCAAGCCCCTCTCACTGCGGGAAGTCTCTGTGCGCTCCCACGACTGCGGCGAACAAGCTCGGACAGCTCTCGCTCTGCTGGGTTCCCCAAGCAAGACTCCCCACCCCGGGCTTCAGGAGTCCCCTCGGCAGAAGCCAGGGGCACAGGGCACGTGCCCCCAGCCGTCCCGCTACCAGAGGGACACAGCGAGGCCCCGTCCCGCCCGGCTCCGCTCACCTGTCCAGCAGCGCCCTCCGGCCTCTCCTCTCGGCCGCTGGCGGCACCAGGGTGCCCGTGGCGGTGGCGCCGGCGCTGCCCTTGCCCTCCAGCACGGACTGAATCATGGCGACGGGCAGCAGGGGCGGCTCGCGCTCCGCGGCCGCCTTGGCGCCGGGGCTCGCCGGCTCCTCCTTGATGAGCAGCAGGCTCTTCTCCCTGCTCACACGCAGTGCTCAGCGCCCCGCGCAAGGGCAACAACCCAGCTCCACCTCCCACCAAGCCGCCCCACGGGGCCTTTGCATTGCCCATGTGGGCAAACACACTCTGCTCCCTTTTCAGTGAGCCTCAAGGTCCCAAAGGAGCTGGAGAACCCTCAAGAAACGAAGCTCTACTGAGCTTCCCATGGGCACACACAAAGGAAGCAGGTGGGCTTAGATTAAAGCTGCCCCATGAGGGCTGGGCAGGTGCCGGGGGCACACGGGGGGGGGGCCTGGTGCCCTTTCCCAGCTGCACCGCTAGATGGGCGGCTTGCTCCAGGAAGCCACCTCAGGCCTTAGAAAGTTTCCCGGGATGTTGCAACAAGGAGGGGGGATTTCAGCTTTCGGGATCCAAGTGGGAGTCATTGACTGCACCTGGCTGCTACTCCCTGGGGAAGGTTCTGCAGTAAAGGGGCTTCCTGATACACACAGTGTCTGCAAAGAGGCAAATCCAAACCACGCTCCACAGGAACGCTGCTGAAAATGCAATATTGTCTTACAACACCCGAACAGCAGCTTTGCCAAAACACAGCACATGGGCACACCCCACAGAGGGGCTGTGTGGGACACTACGAAGCCTTCCTCAGTGTTCCTCTCAAACCATCTTGTGCATCCTTAGATCCCACCAGAAGCTTGTGCTGATTAAACAACCATCACACTTCTGATCTAGTCATCTCTGCCTCAGGTTCTCAAGAGTCATGTCAACCCCATTTAGACCAGAGGCCACCAGATGGCACTCGGTAATTAGCAGTAATAAGCAACTTAACTTGAAAATTATATTAATTTTTGTCTACTTTAGAAATATCTTCCAGCCTAGTCTTTTACCCAAAGCTCTTTGCATGCCTGTAATTTCAACTACTACATTGATTTACAGGCGATCTTTAGACTCTAATGCCTTGTCTCTGCGTGTGAGAAACTGTTTCCATGATTCATCTGCCAGTTACTTTCCGCTGACATAGTTGTAGCTATGATTCAGCAACTAGCTCTATAAACACTGCCTATCTGTGCAGGAAGAGATAAGCACCAAAATATCTCTGCATTCAGTTCTTACGTTCCTGGGACCTTTTCACAGAAAAGCTGTTGAGCATCGGAAGTTGCTGTGATGCAGCCCTGCTGTTCTCTTTAGCACAGAGATGTAGAGTTTGATTTTTTTTTTTTTTTGTCAAAGCCAAGAGAAAACTTTCTTTTTTTCTTGCTTTCAAAACCCTCCCGATAAGTGTTGATATCCCATTCCTTGCTAAAGTCTCAAAGAGCCACTTTCTTGAAAGCAAAATACAAAGAACGACAAAAAACTTAAACAGGTGAGTGAAGCTCTCAGCATGAAACTGGTGACCTCTTATTAAAAGTTATACTGTTAATATCCCTAACCAATTCTGAAAATTTGCCCCACATTGCAAACTGGAAAAAAAAAACTCTATAATCTCTATAGAGATTTGTGATTCAGAGATTTTGGTAGAACCAGAGCCAGGAAATACTCTGCTGAAGTTATTCATTGTGCATAGCTGATTCTCCCTGTTTCTAATCACAGACATATTTACCTGTCGTTCTCAGGAGGGGGTTGCATATTTATTAAGTTGGATGGTGATGCTTCAGTAACATCAGAGATGATGGGTCCTGC
>JAVCKT010001936.1:0-11911 GCA_032273925.1 Rhynchotus rufescens
ATGACTCATATCCCTTAACAAAACCAAGGTGGCTTGTCCATATATTGGCTTTTGGGAGAGGAGAGGGAGCCACTGGGAGCAGAAGCCTGTGTAGTCTGATTCTCCTTTTTTTTTAAGGATTTCTCTTTATCTCAAGGATATGATCCCTCAAAATTTTGCACTACTTATAAGCTATTGTTCAGATCAACAATTTGCAGAAAACTACAGAATTTTTGTTCCATTTAACAATGCAGGAAAAACAAATCTGACAGTTATTTTTCTGGAAATATAACCCTTCAGTGGCCTTCACAATAAGAATGTGAGGTTTTGCAAATGCATATCTTTCTGCACATGTGGACCCATCCGCACTATAATGAGAAAATAATCTTTTGGACCAATTATATTTGAATTGTGTTCCCAGGACCAGTACAGAGATCAGTTCACAAGCAATTTCCGTTACTTTTCTGTAATAAAAGACATGTAAAACTCTTGGGAAAACACTGAAAACTGCGTGGGTGCCTTGGCAGATGGGAATTTAAACATATCTGTGGTTTGTGTGGCTTTATTGGATAAAATGTAGGATTTTCCACCCTGAGGTTCAAATTTTCATGTGCTGGATGTTGTAGAATTTGTTTTTCTGAACTGCTGCTTTTGTCTCAAATCAAACTCTGTGTATTTTGTCAAGGCCTGCAGGAACTGACTCCGAGAAGTGATTAATGGAGGCTCTGAAATTGTTGAGGGGCCCCAGAATAGAGGTTTGGTCATGAGATGCTTTTTAAGTGGAGCTGGTTCAAATTTCTCCTTAGGCTCAGAGTGACTAAGAATGATGTTTTCCCAAAGCTGTCGTCCTCACGTGCCTCGCTGGGGGGACGTGAGAGAAGGGGGTGATCGGTGAGTTGGGAGGTTCAAGCTCTGTCTCTGCGAGTTGGAAACCCCTCTTGAGGTTCCTGGCTAACGTCTGAGGTTTGTCCAATCTGCTGGACGTGGTTTTGCTTTGCAACTCTGGGGAGCACTGTGGGGAGTAGTGGGTCTTTGTATGGCTGCTCGTTGACCATTAAAAATGAACGTTAGTGCTGGGAAGCCCTCATTCAGAAGGGCTGCACTGAATATGAGCATCTCATATGTTCCTGCAAAGGGAGGAGAAAAAACTAATTTGTAACAGCAGAAGTAAAAATCAGGCTAGATAAGTACGGTAAGACACAACACAGCTCATTTTTAGAAGTGCAAATGCCTTGGCTTTAGACCTTGCATAGCTTTGCAGTAATTTGAGTTATATTCTATATTTTATTCATTCTGTGTCAGAGCACCTTTTTTTCAGGAGTGAAGGACCATAGATCCCCATCCTCCTTGCTGTCACCAGCAGGCAATGCAGGTGGTTCCTTTTCCCCAATGGCTCTAGTCCCAGTGACCATCCTAAAAGCATAAGTCATGGACAGCTTGGGAAATGCCACAGGCATGTAAGAAATAATGCTGTTTTGTTATACCAAAATGACTAAATTTACTAAAAATAAAAGAATGAATGGAGTGAATCAAAAATAACAGCCAATTAGTCTTAGAATTGTCATGTTTTATTCCCTCAACCCATATTCCTCTTAAAATAAATGCATAAATAAATTACTGCCAAGTGGCTCACAGAAGGCCTAGGCAAATGTTAGCTGTGCCTCTAGGGAATGGGCAGATGTTTAGAAGTGGAGGAAGAGGAAGGGAGGAGGTTCCCTTTTGTTCCACCTGGCTGTCTTTGGATTTATTTAAAGTCTCTTTTCCCTCTGAAAGGGGAATGGATTGCCCTTGAAGGAGGCCTTGTCCTTTAAAAGAAAATACTTAAATTTTTCTTGAAGTAGCTCTTTGGATTGTAAAAATGCATTTCCATCAGAAGAAGAAAACTAGGAAAGCTGGGTATTTTGAAAACTTGCATGGTTTAAAGAAAATAATAAAAACTACAAAAACTCAGCATCCTCAGTGATCGCAATGACTGCATTTGTGATTTATTTAATACAAGGCATTTTTTTAAGCTAATTCCTAATTGATTTACTTTTCAAGATGTTGTTATGAAGGGTACGTTGGTGTTCAGGTCGGTGTTTCCTGCCATGGATGAGAAGGGAAGGAAAGGGAATCACTCTCTTCTACTCACCGCTAGTTCCCCCTATAAAAATAACCATTGTCAGTCAAAACGTAGCCTGCTCCTGTGCAGTGATAAAGAGAAATAAGGTGCCTTTCCAGGGGTGCATCTGTGGCTGTTGACACCTACTGCAATGGCCATGAGCGCGGTAGCGCCTCGCTTCTAAAATGATGGTTTAATATAATGGAGAGACAGCTGCTTGCTCTGCTCACAAATGTTTTAAAGTAATCTGCTGTATCTTTGTAAGTCCTGGAGATCTATCCTCTATAAGGCTTTTTAGTAGGTTGGTAATTGAAGGCTTTGGCAGACAAAAAAAAAGAAAAAAAAAAAAGAAAAAAGTGTATTTGTGTGTGTGTATGTGTATGTATATATGTATATGTATTTATTTTTTATGGCGGCGTCAGACTCTTGTTTCTTCTGTGTTGGTCTGGATTGCTACCAGTGTAAGATGAGATGTAAATACTGTAATGATTATATTTTGGAAATGCTTCTCACTGTTTTACTGTCCTCATTTTTTTTTGCCTGATTTTATGCGGTTATTTGAAGGCAAATATTATCAATAGAAGAAAAAAGTGATTTTCTGCAGTCCTTCTCAAAGTCAGATTGCTTTCTTGAAGTCAGAACTGTTCTTGATGGCAGAATTTATGCAAGCTGGACCTTTTTCAAGGTGTAATGCACTGCCCAGGTCGGTGCTGGTTGGGAACCTCCAATGGCCCAGGAGAGGGAGAAGTGGGTGGTTTTCTTTGGGGATTTTTATTTATTTTTAATAAGAAAAACTTCTCCAGATTGGGAAGAACTCTTATCAGCTGTCCTCAATCAGAATATCTAAGTAACAATAACATTTGAAATAACATTATGAAAAGTTACCTTTCCCATATACCTGTGATATGGGAATAGCTGTGGCTCGCCCTTTAGTGGTCTTTTGTTTAGTTTTTCTGATCTACTGTCTTGGGATCCAAGGTCCTGGTCCGATTGCACTCCTGTAGACTTTTATTATTACTTATTATCATGACTGAATGCAGGATGAACTGTGAAGTGATATATTTCTATTTCAAGTTTAATAGAATGGCAAAAGTAAAGCAATGTGCAAAACTATTGTCTGAAAAACATGTACAGATTAATTCCAATTGGGAGTCATAGGAGATCTGTTTTTATCGATGTAACCATTCCTTTCTGTTTAATAATTATGTTTCACTAAAACTTTTAGTATTTTTTAAATAATTTCTTGTAGTAATTTTGTTTTTCTCATGAAAGCATTATTTGCCTCTTCTGTGGTATATATATTTAGGCTTTATCTGTTCAAATAGCTTGGAAATTGATGTTAAACTCCTTAATCTCTTTCATCTGCGTTTCATTGGAGGGATTTGACCCAGCATTTATTTGCTTACATTTTAATAGTGATGCCTTTATGCAAGTATTTTAAAGCTGGAGGCTCTTAGTGATAAAAAGCTTTGTCAGTATAGCTTTATATTAACTTTCTCTTGTATTTTTCTTTATTGATGGTTCGTAATATTATTGGACTGAAGTTTGGATTATATATAATCACAGTAATAATATCCAGCCATTTACTTTTATACATAATTTGCTGCTTTATAGAATGTAGACTTATACTATCTACTTAGGGTAGAGGTAGATTTTATGTTTTTTCCTAAACCTGTATTAGAAGTTGTATTAGAAGAATCTGGTATTAGCAGTTTCTTTGGAGTAATGGTGAGCCCAAATCAGGATGGATAAGGAATTCAGTCCCTTTTGTTTGAGTAACATTCTTTCATGGAGCTTTTTTACTGGTTGGATTGTGATTTATTGAAGCAGCCAAGTAAAAAATCTGTTATGTGTTATTTTGGCTTGGCAGAAATAATGCAAAGAACTGTCAAAGACAAAGAATATGCAGAAGCTGTAATTTCCTTTTTACCACTGAAGAATAGATTTGGCTGGATTACGTCTTCAATACTAATCTATCTCTGTGTGGCCAAACAGATTTTTGGAACCATTTGTAGATTATTTATTTTCTCTTCACTTCATGCCAAACGTTATAATGTCATGTATTTTTTTGGAACGTGCAGAGTGGTGATGTTAAAGGAAAAATGAAAGAGAAGGAATTGGGATGGAGAAGTCTTATCTAGACTGGTTAAATTGGGATTGTCACTTGATGCAAATAAGTCACGCCTAGTTATACTTAGATGTTCAACAGTGGGGTTTCTTTCTTAAGCGTTAACATCTTGCTTTAAAATGAAGAATCATATTTTAAATTATTCAATAGTTCCTAGTTAATGTATTGCAGAATGTGACGACTACTTTATATGGTTCAGGTGGCTGTTTAAATAAACTTATTTTCAATCATTCTTCTACGGATAGAACAAGTCTCTTTTTCTGCAGTATTTTCATCTTTCTTCTTATAACTGTAGCAGGAACACACTAAGCTTGTGACATCTAATTTGATACATAAAGTATACTATCCAATCTTTGTTCCCCTGAACATCTTCAGATAGGATGGGCACGCCATTTGTTTATTGAAAGCTTTTTGTCTTGAACAAAACAGCTAAATGTTTCTTTGTACCCTGTCTCCTTTCCAAACAGATGACAGCATCTCAGCTGCAAGCACCTCGGATGTCCAGGACCGACTTTCAGCCCTAGAACTGCGAGTGCAGCAGCAAGAAGATGAAATCACTGTGCTGAAAGCAGCGTTGGCCGACGTGCTGAGACGTCTCGCTATCTCCGAAGACCATGTAGCTTCCGTGAGGAAATCGGCAACAAGTAAAAGTAAGCCTGAATTTGGTTAATTCTTTCCTCAAAACAGAAGATTGTCATTTAGAACTTTGTCCTTTAGAATGCTCTCCATTCATAACTTATTTTCTTTCCTGCCTTGTTTGGAAAAGCAGGTATATTTTGCACTGTTTTTTGTTTTTTTCCCTTTTAGGTATTTTTAGGGGAGACTTTATGGTTAATAGATATTTGAAATATGCATGCTCATTGGACAGTTTGTTAACATTTCTCTGTACTTGTATTCTCCATTGAGAAGCACCTAGATGTTACTAAAATAAAGACTTGTAGTAGAGGCTACATTTCCCCTGTTTCTATGTAAAAATTAACTTTTGTCACCAAATAAGGAAATTTCAGCATGTACTTATTTTCTTTGTTCATCTACACAGATTATTCATACCCGCTAAGTTTCCTATAAAAAGTGGCCGTGTAGGCACTCAGCAATGTATTTCTGGTTTTAACAATGCTAATAACTTACTCATTGTAACTTTTGAATACCTAGGATTGTTTAAAAATAACTAGCTATGCGCTGTTTGTACTGACTTTCACATACCTGTATGAATACTTCCTTTTTTCCCCATGGCCATTTTCCTTTATGTTCTGAGGAGTCAGAGCTCTGAGTTGTTTGAATCCAATTTAAAATTGCATAGTAGAAGTCTCCAGGTAAGTATGTATTAGTAATGTCTGTTAGGTCTGTGGCTGAATAGCAAGTTTAATTCACAGTTCTAGCTCTTTCTAGCTGGACGGGAGCTATACATGCATGCATCCCCATCAAACTGTGCAGTGCAGAATTTCCTGAGCTCAAATCCATTACTTTTGCCATGAAATTGTTACGGTAGCTCCACCATACACCTGACCTGACACCATGGCAAGGCAGAGCCTCTCCTTGACTGGCTCCGTTGCACAGATTTAAAATTCAAGAGCTGGAAATGCTGAAAGTTTGAAATATATCAGACATGGCAGACAGATCAAATTGTTGTAATTAAGTGTTTTTGCAGCCTCTCTGACAGATGGGAGGAAGTGATAATGCTTGCTTGGCTTGGACTCTGAATTCTGCTATTCGCTATCACTTGCTAAATGACAGACAGTTGTCAACTGTGTTTAGAAATGCAGCTTTTCTCTACACATCTCCTGTCTTATTGAGATTCTGATGACTTTAACTCTGCAAACAAGGTTCAAACAAGAATTTCAGCTGAATCAACTCAGCGATTTTAAATCAGTTATGCTGTCCATAATGACAAAAGGAGCAGGTTTGGACTGCAAAACCAAACAGAATATATGCAATATAGGATTGCTTTCCATGCTTATGTGTAAAGGTGCTAAATAGATGGGGTGAACGTGCTCTTTTCTGCAAAATGGCTTATTTGGGTCATGGAGCCATTCAGAACCCTCCAGGTGATTTTATTCAGGGAACAAGAAATTAATTTTCTTCTTACGGGCAAAGGAGGGAGTCTAAATCTCTTCAGCTTTGGGGTATTATGTCTCCACCCAATTAATGTTAATAGGAGCATGTAATTTTGAGGAAAGAGTTTGGTGGCAGGGGGTGATGTGCACATAACTATTACATGAACAAACATGAATTCTGACTAATTGGTGTTATATCTAATTTATGGCGGAAGTGTCTGCTTTATCTTCAGTCACTTAACGCCACAAGGCAAGACATTAGCTTCATTGTTTATCATGATCTCAGCTACAGTTATATGGCGTAAAAATAGCACACAATGGAATGGTTGTTCACGTACAATCACTGGAATGTTGTACAGGTCTGAAGTTAAACTTTAAGAATGAGCTTGAGATTTGTATCATTTTAAAACTAAAAAGAAATATTTTGAATAAGTGCTTCAAAACAAGACCATACACATTTCTTGCAAAACCACAGGTGGTTCTTTTGCTTTCTGTAGTTCAGGTTCATTCAATAGATAAAGAACTCCCAAAACACTTTTAACAAAGAAAAATACATTGCTTTAGGGAATGAATAGGTTTGGCAGGAGATCTGAATTGTCACGTGCAAATAACACTCAAGGAAGTCGGTGCTAATTTTTCTTTTAGATATTGTACAGGTACATAACAAGCCTTTGCTAGTCAAACTGTGGTTGCTACAAAGGTTAATGCATTCCTCTCAAAATCTTTTTGGTGTTGGTGAGAGTCTGGATTTCTGCAGTGTGACAGTTAATGCAGTTATACAGCAGGTAAAAATAGCCTTTTATTTAAAAATGCAGAAATTTTGACTTGGAATAAGATCTCTCTTTACAACAGCACTGAAATATGTGCTGTCATAAGTAATAAACAGCAAGAATATGTGCGTGTAGATTTCTGAATATATTCAGAGAGAAGTGGTTAATTTGATGTATGGCAAGAGAAATGCATGGGGAGAGAATGTGTAGAGAATAAAGTGGGTAACTACTTGTGAACTACTTTTGGATTGCAGTACTGCAAGCAAGTCATCTTGAATATTTCCAGCAAACAAAAAGCATTTAATCTTTCTGAGTAACAGACAATAACTTGGTCTGAAGGGTGTCCTTTCCTATTTGTTGCTGAAATGTGTGTTTGAAACCTCTCAATGCTTTCTGTAACCATCTCGGCACTGTCTTTGAAGAGATTTTTTTCATATGCTAAAAATAATTGTCGTGAACAGACCAAATCATGTTGACAGGGACAAATATAGGTCACATTTTAGCTGATTTTTCTCATTCCAAAATTGATAGCCCAACTTACTGTGACAAGATGTCGTCATCCTTTGTTTTTAGTTTGTCTGAATTGTATGTCTTTCATTGCAAACTAATTTTGGTTTTATTTTTTTACCCCTTTTGTGACTAATTGAATCAACTGTAGTTGAAACTAACTTTTTTTTTCATTATTCTTGTAGCCTCTGTTTTTCTCTTTTCCTATAACTTTTTTTGCATGCTTATTTTGGACTTAGTCCAGCCTCAGTGACGACTTTCCTAGGGCACGGTTTCGAGGGCTGTGGGATTTGTTTTGCTTTTTAATAGCTGTCTTGGCAAGTAGTGTTTCTTTGGTGGGAAGCTCTTTGCTTTTGGCAGCTCTGCACTCTCCTTGCCACATGTCTCTCCATTTGATCGATGCAGTTAACGTTTACAAAAAGCTCCCCCAAAAAACAGATTACCTGGACACTGAAAAAGAAGGAAAGCGTAGAGCAGTCTGGCGCTTGTGGCTGCCAGAAAGATAGATTGGCTCACAGCTGGTGCCTGGTAAACCCATTAAGATTCAAGGGTGTCAAAACATACGTGAGGAGGATTTATCCCTCTGGCTCCAGGGACAGGTGTGTGGCACCCGGTGGCACCAGGAGTGTAGCTTGGACTGGTCACATCCTTGGGGAATGAGTTCTTGCCTGGAAAAGTTGCTGTCGACCAGCAAGTGCATCCTACGCGTCCTCCCGTGGAGGAAGAAGAGTTCATGGCCTTTCTCAGTGCTTGGAAGGAAGTAACAAGGCTTGCTGCAGGTTGAATCCTCCAGAGGAACATTTCCCATTGCTTGGGCAGCACTTCATACCAAGTAACTTGTCTGCAAATGCAGGTTGCAAAGTGACATTGAAGTCAGAGGGTGGCAGTCGGCAGAAACTGGCTCCCACGGCAGCACAGCCTGGCAGCCAAGGAGCCATTCATTGAAGAAGACACCTCGGGGATCTGCAAGGGCAGCAGTTTCCCATGGGAAATGCAAAACTGACATCAACAGTTCAGTAAGCTACGTTAATAAAGGCGTAACTTAGCCTTGCATTTGTGGCTTCAGCCTTAACAGCTTTAATGAGCATAAATGTTCAGATGATCAGGTACACATTTAGGTGGTAGGGCAGGTAGATGTTTAAGCTCCCAAACAGAAAGGTATAAATATGAAAATGCTCATGGTGGGGATGGCTAGGCCACTGTTATGTGCCATATTAAGCCTAACTTGGCAAATTAGTACCCCTGTCATTTCACTGATGGGAATACTCCAATTGAAATCTGCAGGCTCTATGCTCACAAAAAGAATTACGACACTCTTGGGGTCCTAATGGTTTTTCCAGGTATTAGATTTAGTGCAGTCTGCTCTTTCTACATTAATATTCTTTATTTCTGCATGAATTCCTCATTTTCTCCATATTGTTCTTCTCTTAATCTCTCCCCCTCCCCACCCCCTGTCTTCTTGCTCTCGATCTTCCTCACATACCTCCCCTCATTCAAAGAATCTGAACGAGAGGGAATTCATGAACTGAGGGTCAGTACCAAACCAAATAGAGAGAGATGATGGAAGAGGAAAATCCATTTTTATTTTATGCAACAAAGCAAGAAAATACTCAGAACTGTAGGACTGTAGAAATATTTTTCAATTGTGGTGGTAAATGTCCTAAATCTTATTACCACCTACTGATCTTCTAGTTTTTGGATATATGTTTTCTGCCTTTGTATGGGTTTTATAACAACATGGACAAATTCTCCTGAAAAGCATTGTGAGTGATAGAGAACCACCCAACCTTTTATTTTAAATTAAAAACCTTATTCTTTCCAGCAGTTGAATGACTGTTCTGTCACCGTCAGAGTATATCAAACTGTTACATAAAGCCACACTTAAACATGGTTGTTTCATCTTTAGATTTATCTCATTCAGAAATTGCCTAAGGAAGCAGATTGTACCTTTGGAAAATCATTGCAAAAGAGTAATGCTTCAGGAAGGCAGGGAGAAAAAGGGTCTGTGTGTGCTGAATAAGCTGCTGACTGTCCCACTCCAAGGAGCAACTCAGTGGGCCAGTGTCTGGAGCGGTCTGAAATTCCTGTCCCAAGAGCCATGGGTCAGAGCAAGGGCTCCCCTGGACTTTTAAGAATGCAATACCTGAAAAATTAACTGTGTGTCTCTAGCAGAATCAGTTATAGTTATAAAACGCATGCATCAACAGTGTACGTCACTAGTTACAAACCAGGAGAAAAAGAAAAGAAAAAGACAAGCCTGTAAGTAAATATTTAATCGTCCTTAAGATAGTGGTTGTATTTATCCTTATTGGAGTATTTATCATTACTGAGAGGGATTCACTTGCATCCGAAGTATTAGTTATGCAGTGGCTATACTTTCTCAAAACTACGTATGGTAGTGACCTGTCTCTATTCAGATAGTAAGGGATAGGAAATGATATATAATGCATTCTTAAGAGTGATAGTTATTCTTGAAGTTGTCAATAAAAAGATATAAGGAACATCTGAAGTGCTGTTTTCCTCCTACATATAATTGCTATTAGTAGAAAAACGTATTTATCAAAACTTAATTTTCTCTTAAATTATTGAATAAGGTAAGGTATTCATTTTAGGTAGGGAGACTATCTTTTTCTTATATTATTGATTATTTTTGAACTAGAATCTTACCTTGACCTGTGATTTTTGTGCATGGGATGGAAGGAAAAAAAATGTTTTTGACTTGTGAGTTCTCAATTAGAATTTGACACTATTTGACAGATAGCTGAATAAACTGAAATGCTGAGGAAAAAAAAAATCTCTCTTCTCCAAAACAGAGTACTTTTCAAACAGAGAGTGAATGTTCCCACGCTGTTTCTTTGCCTGCGTCTTCCATGAGTGACTGAACATTCCTTGATGCTCCAGAAGGAAAGCAGGGACTGTAGTTGCTTTCATGCAATTTTCTTTTAACATCTTGAAGTAAATTCAGGATTTGTCATAATTTCAAAAAATATAAAGTCATGAAAATCAATTTAAGGAGGAAGTTCTGGTATGTTTGAAATTATTTAAATCTTGGGTTTTTTTCTTGTGGCTTGCCTATGTGACTTTTCTTCTGTCCAATAGTGTTAGTGAGCATAGAACCTCCATGGCAGGAGTATTGAACTGGATCTCTGCTCTTCGAGCCTTCAGTTCTGTTTTATTTGCTGAAAACCTTTAGGCAAATATGTTTGAGATTTATGTTACTCTCAAATTTTGCTGAATACTATTGTAAATTTGTTGGAGAGGGATGATATCACATGCCTTGCATCATGAAAAAAAAATTCCAATTTAAGCAAATCTTAAAAAAAGAATTTGTGGCGGGTTTTAGTTTGTTTTAAATCCACCTAGATGAGGTACATGCAGAAAGTATTTCAATAGTGTTGCAGTTGATCTGAATTGAAGTTATATGAAGGAGAAAAAATTACTGACTGGTTTTGCAGCCTCTCTACCTGAGATCTGTGATTGGAAATAAAAGCTATTGTGCTGTCACAAGACACACATTTTCAAAGCTTAGCACTGCCTCTTAAAGGTTTCCTTCACCTTTTCCTCAGTCAGCTATTAAAGGCTGATAAAGCATTGGAAGGAGGTTCTTGGTTTATTGTAGTCTGCTTTTTCTAATCCTATTTATCTTTCACTCGCACATTTCTAGAGTTGACATATTGATGAAATGCTTCTTTTGAACTCAACAGATATTATTATATGAAAATTTTCAGAACAGAGATGACTTACCCATAAAGGATTCCCCCTCCTGCCCCTCTCTTTCTTTCAACTTTGATCTCTGAGAATTTGACTTTTATCCTGATCAGTATCCACTGGCTTTCATTTTATGTTCAGTTTATGTCTGGCTCTTGTTCCAAACTAGCAGATAAAGCCGAGTGAGGTTCAGTCTGAAAAAGTGACATGCAATGGGATATTGGCAGAGATGTGGGAAAACTTAATTGTTTTAGTTTATTGATCTGGAATTTGTTTTCTGTGTGCTGCTTTGTTATTTCAAGATTCTTTGAAGCAAAACTGTTTTGACTGCTGAGGCTTTTCAGTGGAGAAGGTTATAGTAGTATTAATTTTTGAGTCCTTTTGGCTGTAGCAATGTGTGGGTCAAAAGCCATGAAGAGAAGTGCAAGTGTTTGGATCAGAAGACTGGCTTCCCTGGAGTATCATCTTTGGGCAGAAAGATTATAGTTCTGGGTTGCTGACTCCATGAGTAGTCATTTTTTTTTTTAATGCTTTGGGGCTTTTGCATGCCTTACACTTGCCTTTCCTTCTTTCCCTCACAGTTCTAAATTTTAATTTACATGTATTTATTTTAATCCGAGCGATTTGTCCATGTAATATTGTCAGGGTTATTCTTCAGGGTTTG
>JAVCKT010001936.1:16240-27541 GCA_032273925.1 Rhynchotus rufescens
AAAAAAAAGCTTTTAACTAATCTTGCCCTTGACTCTGTAGATCCTAATGAGTCAAAGATTATTAATGACATGTTTTCAAATTAATTTCATTAATTTCAAATGTTAACCTAAATAAAACCCTCAGTTAAAAATAAGGTATATTCTTAGCTTGTTTGCTGTAAGTTTTAAAGAAGTGATGAGATAGATTGCTGTTAGTTCCACAATGAGTTGTCAGTGATGATTTCCTTTAGTATGCTGTGCTGCTGGCTTAGGTAAGCCAGGGTCACCAGTGAAAGCAGCGATAGCAGTGCCTGCCACATCCAGAAATAGCTCCAGAGGTTTGGATTCTCAGGAGGGCTAAGCTCATCCTCGTACTGCTTCCTCGCCCTTGCTCCGAGCTGTGGTTGACAGCAGAGCAAGGTCCTGCAGGAAGCTGAGCTGGACCAAAAAATAAAAAATGTTGGATTCTGCATTGACGTTTGGACTCTGTAGAACCAGTGTAGGATGCAGGGCAAACTCAAAACATATAACATATATGCAGGAACAAATAAATAAATAAATAAACCTGTCCTATTTTTCTTTTTGTAGCTGGTTACTATATCATCTGCTAGCAAAACAATGATAAATAACTAATCTGAACAGAGTCAGTAGATAATCAAGCATCCTTTTTTATATATTTTTATATATATTCTCTCACACACACACACACACACACACACACATATGTTGTGATACACTTCTCCCATCTTTTCAAATGGTGTGTTTTCTCTCACCTTTTGAATTTATTTGTTTGTTCTCTCCATTTATTTATTTATCTTTTACCTCCTCATGTTATACTTTATTTTACAGCGGTACAGAAAAAAAGAAGGAAAAAGCTCCAGGACAGAAAGAAAAAAAAGAGGAATCTCATCCTAATGATCCAAATCCACAAACTCAAGCATCACCTTCTCCCCAGCCCTCCTCCCAGACTCTCCAAACACACAGGCAAACGCAAGAAAGCAAGGGTTCTGCTCCAGCTAAAAGGTTTTCACAGCACAGAACGAGAAAATGGTTGTAATGATACTGAGTTCATATTAGACAGCAAGTCATGTGAAATAATTTCAATGTTATGATCAAGTTGATAAATGCTTAGTAATGCTTTTTGCTAGAAAAGAGGCATTCAATATATATTGCAGAACTGCAACAGAATACCTGAAAATGCAGTATTCTTTAACTACATTTTTAAGATGAAAAAGCATTTCATTGTCATGACTTGAATTATTAATATGGTAAAGATAAATTCTCGTCAGTTATATTATTCTAAAATGCATAACAAAGACTGACTTAATCATTCCTAAAATGCACGTCATAAGTTTTGTCTAAAGTTGCTGAACAGTGGAGTGTGTTTTACGTGTGACCACTTACCACGTATTGTTACAGCACTTGATAAATGCTAGTATCATTGCAACCCTTCCTTTGGATATCTGTCTTCTCAAATTATTCATAATGTGACTGCATTTTGCTCCTGCTCAGTCCTTGCTAGATTGCAGAATGACCTGATTCACTTGATTTTTATTCTTCACGTTCATGAAATTCTACTTTTTACACCCAAATAAAAGAACTGCTTGACTTGAGTGAAAGTAGGGGTATGTTTAGGATTACCTCTCTGCTTCTGCTGAATTTGGTGGCAAATGGGCACAGAGAAAATGGTACTGTTTCTTTAATGACTTTTTAAAATCCAGCAAATGGATCCTAATATGTGGGTGATTATTTCTGAATTTAAAAACTATACAGTTTATTCAATGTGGATTTTTTTTTCCTTTTTTAATGATTCATTGTCACCTTATTTGGAGATTTTGGAAAGGTATGAAATTTTCTTGGCATTTAGAATACCAAAACAGGCTCTTAAATAGATGAAATTTACTCCTCAGAAATTTATCGTAGCTCACAAGATTATGTTGTCTTGCTTTGCCTGAATTCACAGTTCTAATAAATATTTAAACTTTCACCTGACTGATGCATGTTATAACACTCCATAAAGGCACTGTCTCCACGTCTTGCACAACCCCTAAGTTATCTGAAGTTCACCGTGCGACCTGTTGTCCTCTTGCCTGGTATCTCGCTGCAAAGACGTGCTTGAAGCCTCGCTTACTAATCTTTTGCAGTGTGCCTGTGGGAAGCTCTTTTAATGTCTTCATGGTTTAACTTGGTTTGATAACTTGTTTGTCCCAAGATCTTTTTCAGCCTCTCGAGGTGCTGCCATTGCCAAGCTGCGGTTTGGAACTCACTTCTGCAAAAAGTAATTCTGACTGGATGAAGTGTAATGTTGTTAGCAAGACAGATGCAGGCTCTGTATCGGTCAGAAAAGTCATTTGAACTAGATTGCTTTTTTTTCCCCATAATTCAGTTATGCGTGAAGCTAATGACAATGAAACTTCCATTTCAGATTGCCATTAGTGTAAATTGGCTACAATAAGATTGCCAAAAAGCTCTATCAGAATTCATGGATTTAATTGTCTATAATACTGGGCCAAACCTGGCTTGTGTTATTTCTGTAAATTTACAGACATTCGTTTCAAAGTGATTGAAGTGATTAACGTGGTTAAGCGTGTACTGTCTGCAAAACCATCAGGAAATTGTAGTCTGAAAGAACTGTTCTGATGCACAAAAAAAGCTCATTGTTTTAGTGCCAGTGAATAGTTGGTTAATTTTTTCTGCTCTTCTGGCTTTATTCCTTAAGTGATTATAAAAAGACCATTTAGACTAATAGCCTCATTTTTCATTTTTTTTCAGTTTATTAGCAATAATAGTGTTGAATTATAGAGATATTCTGTACAAGCTTTTATGTAACAGCACTTTAAAATGAACAACGGAACAGATCAAACATATTTTGCAACTGTCTGGCTCAGTTGTTTTCATTCATCCAGTTAGAACTTTTTGACTAATACATATATTTTTTCCCTGTTTCATGCTTCAGCTTGAAAGAAGACCTTGCTCTGCTTTTGCCTCCTGCTGCTTGATCTGTCAGTTGCACTCCAGCCCCAGTTATTGTTATATTTTAAAATGACAAATTAAGAAGAATTTTTTTTTTGTTTCTTCTAGTATAAAGCAACACTTTCCCGCTGAAAAACCTCACAGTGCGTGGGAGAGCTCAGATGACAGTCAGAATAAACCCCTGAGAGCAGCACCTAAGCTAACAACCCCAGCGGTAAAGCACGTCGACAAGTAAGTATCAGAGTTTGTTGCATGGAAGCTTGAGTGAACGTCGGAGCCAAAGTAGTAGATTCCGAATGCCTCTGGAATCTTGAATTCTTAACAAAATGTGACTGTAATATTTTTGGAGGGTGAAGGTATTTTAGTGCTACATGTTTCATTTACAGTGGAATTATGCATTAGGCTTTAGAGTTTATAATGCCCGTTGTGTAGCTTCCAACCAATCTTTTTGTAATTAAGAACTCATTTGGAAATTTATTTCTCTGAATAATTTGGTGGGTTTGGCAAAAAGGTAAGTGTGCTTGTAAAGTATAATGTAACTTTGAAATACGTTCATAAGCTTTCAGGTGGATCTCTTTAATTGTTTAATACATTTCCAAATCCATGTTCTGGCTGATAGACAGATATCTTTTTAGTTTGACTTTCAGTATGCCATGGTTTTTCTTCTGCCTGTCCTGTCCTGCTAAAATAGGTTCATTCTCTTGAAAATGAGCGAGAAGCCAGTGTTACACATGTAAAGATTTCTCCAGGGCTGCTCTGCCTTTAGTGAGTAGCAAGTATAAGGAGACTTGCATCAACCCAGCTCCCAGCAGCAGCTGTGTCCACGATTGTTTTCCTGCTGTGCTTGGTCCCAGGGAATTCAAACACCAAGGAACTGAATGGAGTTGTAAGTTATCCTGTTAAGTTCTTGGTTATAGAAGTCAGGCATTCTGTTGGCTCTTTGAGCTCTGCCCTATTTGTTACAGAGCCTCCAGTTTCACAGAATCACAGAATATTCAAGGTTGGAAGGGACCTCTAGAGCTCATCTAGGCCAACCTTCCTGCTCAAGCAGGGAAACCCAGAGCATGTGGCACAGGGTGGTGTCCAGGTGGGTTTGGAAGACCTTCAGAGAAGGAATTTTATCTTTTGTTGGAATTGTTGGTTCATTACCAGTATGACTGCTGGTACATACTTTGTCAGGAGATTGTTTTCTCATTAAAGTAAGGTTCCATTAGATTATTCATACTGTAAAAGTTGAAAACTAAGATATCCTGCAAGTTGTTTTACAAAACTACTCCATTGTCTTTATCCTCAGTTGTACTTTTTTCCCATTGCTTGAACTTTTCCCTTTCCTTTTCTAATTTTTCTATTTGCCATCCTGTATTTTCTCAGTGGTCAAATGGATTTAAGAGAAAGAAGGCGTTTCAAAAATGGAAATCAACAGTCTAAAGCCAGAAAATGTTGTTGTGTGTTCTGTTCTGTTTCTGGTTTTGTTTGTTTTGTTTGTTTCCTGACAGAGAGAAGGAGAGGAAATAAGTATTTGGGGATTTATTTATTTATTTATTGTGTAATATCTTTATGAAATACTGATCATAATGTTATAATACTTCAGTTCAGCATGATCCGTGTAGGGTTTGGCAGGGAAGGGGTAATACTCAGCGAGAATTGAATACCAGCACAGAAGTATGAATAGTCATCTACGAAAATATGATAGAAGAAAAACAGAAAAAAATGATCAGATTATTATTCAGTAGGTAATGAATTGGATTACAAGGAGAAAAGACATGCTGAGACAATTATTTCATAAGGCTGTACTTCACCCCCGTGGAAAGCAGCTGCAAGGCCATGCATCACTTATGGCTTATTTATAGGATTTCAGTAGAACGTAACTGTTGTGCTGACCCTTTGCAGATGGGTGAATTGTACCCTAAAGCAAATCTAGGAAACTTGTATTATTCATCAGCCTCGGTTAATAGGGTTATTGCAGGCTGAGATGTTGCCTGTCTTGACCGAGTAGCACACACTGGCCTCTGTGACTTATGCTTGCATAATTATACTGTAAATTCTGTCCTGCTATGTTTATCTAATTACATTTTAAATAAGAAAAAAAAAATCTCTATACATATATATGCAGAGGGCTTTTTTTTTCCCAGAGATTCTGAGGCCAGGCTTTGAAATAATCAGGATTAGGATTGGCTGGAAAACAAGTTTTGCTTTTGCAATAAGAAAAAGAAAATGTGATTTGCATCATTTTTTTTTCATTGTTGTTGTTGTTTGCTTTTCTGTTTCATAGCAGAATTAAATCAGGCATTACTCCTGGGTTTTAATAAGGGGAAGACTATTCTTCTATAGACATTCAGCATCACTATCAGGGGGAATTCAGCCTGTGTAGCCCCTCTGATGCACATCAGTCACACAGATATCCGTACTGGAAAAAAGCAAGAGATTTGAGTCTCTGAACAAAAAAAGGCATTTTCAAGGAGCATTCGGTCACTTGATTTTGATGGGTGAAGTTAAAAGGAAGCTGGCAGTAAGTAATGCTGGAAAGGGATTCCTCTGAGATCTTCAAAGACCAATCGTAGACTCTGCTTGGCTTTTTATTTGCACTGATGACTTTAGTCACAAAAATGGGGTCGGAGATCCTGCTAACAATAAAAATAAATCTCAGGCGAAATCGTAAGGGCACAGGAATAGCCTTAAAAACTCGAATATGATAGCTGGGTTAAAAAATAGTTCTAAATGCAGGCTGGTTTGCAATAATTTGATTAGTAGCTGAATGTGACTGAAAAGAGACCTGTGTATGGATGACAAGAGAATTCAAGAGCTGTGGGAATGATCAGAGAATGGAGTGTCTACATTAAGAGAGAGATAGCTTGTTCATTTAACAGAATGAATGCTGAGAAGCCACCCAATTGCTTTTTATAAGCACAACAGGCAGTAGACACCTAGGAGGAAGGGAAGCCATCGAATCTGAAGGGCAAAGCTGACACCAGAACAAATCAGTATAAACTGGCCATGAATAAATGAAGGCTGCCAATTAGAAAAATGTTCCTAGCCATCAGAGCAGTGAAGGAGGTGACTGTCTTGGGTAGCAAGGGTTGGTCTTGCTGTCCCACAAGGCCCTTTCAAGACCAGTTCCTAATCTCAGTTGGTTCCTCAAGTTTTCTACAGGTATAATTGTCTCTTTTAATTAAATGTAGAGCATTACCCTTCAAGCTCTGTTCACTTGTAATCAAAATAAAAGGACAATATTTACTCATTTTTACAGAAACATCTTTTGTTACACATGTTAAACCTATATAATATTCTCACCGGGTCATTAATTTGGGCAATTTTCATATGAATGTTAATACTCTACTTTATTCCCAGTGAGATCCTGCAGCTAAATTAGCTATTTTACTTTCTTTAACTTGGACATTTAAAGTCATGGAGTTTAATCTCCCTGAGAACTAATGAGCCCTGTTTAAAGAGATTACCACAAAAGTCTGGGGACCCAAATTGATTCTAATCTATTTATTCTATACCTGCTTGGAGGGAAGAGCAGCATTAAACAAGGTTTTTGTGTCCCTGCCTATCCATGTCAACACATTTTTATTACATACTGTCATCTGTAACCTGATGCCTAGAAGTTGAGTATTCACCTTCATTCCTTACTCTTCCTGGTGTGCTTTCTCCACTGTCCATTTTTATGATTTAAGGACTAGTAATATGAAGTCCACTGCAACTCAGCAATGCTGCAGTCATGTGTAGGAATCCTTATTACAGACTGGAGCTAAATAGTGAAATTTGGTGGCTTTACACAGATCAAGGGACTGATGGAGTTTAATTTGATCGCACTTGCCACTTGCTTTGCCTTGACTGATCATCCTGAAAATGTGAAAATAACCTTCCTTGTACTTTAGACACACCTGTACATGACTGTCCTATCTGGAGGTTTTCACTCCAAGAATTTGGGTGCTTGTGAACTTTGTGCCAAATGTTTTCATGTTGATAGTTAATCATTAAGCCAAGCCCTGTACTGGTAGATAGAGCCATCTCCTCATCCAGCCTCACTAGGCATAGGAAACTCCTTGTGAAGCCTTTTATCTCAACCAAGATAAAAATGGAAACAAGCAATACACAGTTCTGAGAATTAGTATTTTAAAGTAATCAGAAATTATTTTTTATTGGCTAGGAAGTAACAGATTGTTAAGTGCTATTTTTTATCATGACTAAGTGCCTACTTTTGATATTATTATATCTGAACACATAAAGCAAAAGGACAAGAAACATTGATCATATAGATAAGGAACTGTCTGAAATAGGATGGATGTCCTACTGATAGCTATATATTTTACTATAGCATAGATGAATCCATTCTGTGAATTCTTTTGTGATTAATGGTCTTTCTGGTCTCCTGGAGAGTCAGTTTTCTCAAAGCAAGCAAGAGTGACTCAACCTGTCTTGTGTCTGCAGCAAATTGAGCTGCCTGTTTCTTTTCTCCTTTTCTTCTTTTTTTCTTTTTTTTTTCTTTTGGTGAATCAGTCTTTCAGAAGACACTTGAACACCTGAAGCTGCATTTTCCAAAGGTTCTTGGACCCCAGGTCGTCACTGTAGTTGAGCCAATTGACTTCACCAGGAATTACACTGTCTTAAAATCAGTAGGACAGCATGAAGACATGAAGAACCACTCCCAGTGATTTCAAAGACTATAGCAGCTCTGAAGATCACACCAGAAAGCCCTGTCTGCTCAGTGTAGCATTCCAGAGAGTGTACCAGGACAATTACACCCACTAATGCAAGATTATTATAATGGCAAGAACAAAATGAAGAAATCTCTGCTCAAGTCTCGGAACATTTTCTTTTCCATTTCTTTCATCTTTGATCTGAAGTTCAAACAAGAATGTGTTAGAAAATCACAATGGCAGATCACGGACTTTTTCATTTCATTCACTTACCGTTGTGAATATCCAGGCTCCGCATGCTGCTCCAGAATGGTGCTCAGAGGCTGGATGTAGATAATAAGGCTGTCAAAGGTGACTTCAAAAATAGAAATATTGGTGGGAGGAGAGGGAAATGGCTTAATAATTTCCTTTGTGGCTATTGATTTTACCGGTAGGATTGCTCCCTTTTCTTCTTCAGCTGCTATCTGAACTTGGGGACCTGTTAGATCCAGATCCTTAAAGGTGTTCAGACACCTACATTTCAATGCTTTATCTCTCTTATTTTGTTTCCTTTGTTATCTTTTGCCTCTTTTATTTATGTTCCTTAGGAAGCAGTTGTCTCCTGCTCTTGATCTGGCTGGCTCGTGGAGTTAGCAGGTTTCAATCAGACAGTAGGTGGTACTGGGCTACAAAAGAGAGGACTTTGCTTTCCCAGCGTTTGGAACAGGGCTCGTTTCTTGCCTCCTGATTGCTGGTTCAGGTGACTTCCTGATGCTCTGAGTGAATTACCAGACTGTAGATATGGAAATTCTAATATCTCAGCACACAGTATAAAGAACTTTTTCATAGGCTGGGCTCTAAACTTCACAGCCCGCTTTTTTTTTTTTTTTTTTTTTTTTTTTTTTTGCCCTTTTTTTTTTGGGAAAATAGAAGAGGGAAACGTTTTCTTTTCCTCATGAGAGGGGAGGTCACTGCGGGAGCAAGACTTTTAAAATATCAGAATTCATTGGCCGTGTGAAATGCAGAGAGCTGGAATAAGAGAAGCAAAGATTTGGCTTCTCCTAGATGTGCTTGAGATGGGCTGTAGGAACTCCAGCAGGTAAGCAGCGAGGAGCAAAACAAATTCTGCATGACAAAAAGCCTGCGGGGGAAAGGAGAGAGGAGGAATCTCTCACAGGAGAGGTGCCTGAAAGCGCTGAGAAATAAATCAGTAAAGCATGTGAAATGTGGTTTCCAAGATGAGCCTGGGGAACGTGCAGGCTTCAAAAATACTCCGGTGCCTTATGTAAAAGACTGTGCATGGTGCTCATATCCCAGCTGTCATAGCTTATTAGCTATCGCACAACATTCAGCTTCAGGAAGATGGAATTTTATATTCATATAAATTGATATTCATATAAATGAATGTTATATATCCCCTTTCCCTGTGGAATCTAAGAAGTTCCAGGGCTATTGTAAATTGCTCCTACAGCTTCCAGGAGAAGCTGGGACTGGCCAGGCTGTCGTGTTTTGGTCCTGTTGTTTCCGAGCAACATATCCCATGTCCACGACTCCAAATGGGTGGTGTGGCATCTTCCAACAAGTTCATTCTGTCTATGTAAGGGACATTTTGTACTGTTCATTTCTTCTAATTTAAAGTTTAATTTAAGATTTGCTGGTTCTTCTAATTTAAGATTTTGCTGCTGGATCCGTATGTTTTCTGCAGAATAAAATCTTTAAACCCAGGGGCTTTAGGCACCTCCTGTAAATTGCTTATGGTAGCTCAACACATCTGGCAACTTTAAAGTGTTTTAGTTTCATAGATCTCTTAGGTGTGGGCTGCATTCCCCTCCCCTTGTAAATAATTACAGTTATTAGACAGCCTGCTAACCCATTCTCTGGCTTCACATCTGGCTTCTCTACTGCTAAATCGTATCCACCTAGAGATTTTAATTAGCTTTGAATGCAATATTGTTCATTAGTAAAACCCCAGGGTAGTAAAATGTATGTCAATAAGTTTGGGGGGTTTGTAGGAGAATAATACTGGTTGCAAATAGAAGCATTGTTTGTTTTTAGACCAGAATTCATGATGATGAAGGTGAATTAAAAATTAAAAAAGAAAAAAAAAGCAAAGAATCAGGGATCATTTCAGGCTTTGTGTATTCCCTCTTGGTAAGATATTTCATCTGCAATGAATCAGAAAAAAAGCTCTCTAAATATTTAACATCGAACTTTTTTCATGCTCCTGCATCTTTGCATAATCAGGAGTCCTTCTTAAAAACTGACATAAAATGCGAATGTTCTGCATAGCTAAGAATGCTTCAGTAGGTATCTCAGTTTGGGACTTGGTAGTCCTGAATAGAGAGCATCGGGACAGGGTCCACCAGCTGCTTCAGGTCAACAGGGGTTGAAGCCCATCGTGGTGAACTTCTCATGCTAGGTGATTTCTTGCATACTGCAAACCACAGGCAAGCCTTTGGTGGGGTGCTTTGGAAGCAGCAGTCTGCTTATTGCCCCTTCATGAACACAGAGATACTTAAAATTTGTCTATTAAGTAAGGAATAGGTTTGTAGGAGAATAATTGAAAGGAAATTTTGTGGGCTGGAGTCAAAGGCCATGGCTCTATTGGGTCTCCCAGATGTCTGCTTTGCAATATTTCCATCAAGCACTGAAATAAGTGTAAAATTAAACAGTTCAGGGATAGCTCTGAAAGATTTGCAGGAAAATCAACAAATCAGGGAACTTCAACAGCCATGAATGTAACTTCCACGAGAGGGAGCCCATAAACCATGCACAGATAATTGACAGGCAGACACTGACACCAATTAGGAAAGAAAAGGCTTAGCCAGGGGTTCTCCCTCTGCCCAACTTGGCTAAACTTCCACATCTTGATACTATTATTATATAATAGTATTATTACTGTAGTAATAGTATTATTACTATAGTATAGTATTATTACTATAGTATAGTATATATAGTATAATATAGTATTATTTTATAGTATAATTATTATTATACTATATATAATAGTATAATAATAATATTATATACTGTCTTGTCACTGTTAGCTCCTGAACTTGCTTTAAATTGCAGCATATTGAGTTTCATAATGATATTTATATAAAAACAGATAATGGTGAGAAGGGTGAAACTAAGGATAATACGTGTGATATTATACTTCTAGGACTGATTGAGAGGGAATTCCCTTGTATCTAAGTCGACTGAATCTTAGACCCCCAAATTCAATGACAGACTTCCCCAGGTGGGACCAGGTTGTCACCTAGGATGAGCTGAGCTTGCAGCAACACGAAAGATCTAAAGTGCAGTAGATTCAAATCCATGTTTGTAATTTGTTATTAAGCCCTAACAATTATTATTACTATAGTAATAATTATTGCTATAGTGTAACAGAGGGAATTTTTTTAATATATCCTAGACTCTAATTATACATCCTCTGGATTTCATATTTTGGGCTCCGAAACATCTGCTATCAGCAGTATCAGCAATGTCACATTCCTGTGGCTTGTCAGAGCACCTTTTGTCATTTCTGTTTCTGAATCTGTGTCTCCTGAAAAGAACTGTCCTTCTCTTTGATAAGCCATACCTATTTTTTATGGAAGTGATTTGAGTTCCTGTGGCTCTAAAATCATTTTCTGCAGCATCTTGCAAATGTTACGTCTGGGTAACTGGTCCTATCAACTGGTACTTCTCAATATGAACAGCCATGACTTGGGAACGGGTTGACCAG
>JAVCKT010001937.1:0-10199 GCA_032273925.1 Rhynchotus rufescens
TCACTTTTACAGCAAGGTTGAATATGGTCTGTAATTTCACCTAACACTTCTTCAAAAGTACATAATTAGTATTCACTCATGTGGATGAAATTGCATTTCATGGTGTACAACAGGATATTTTGCATGTAATTAATGATCAAAACAATTCTGATTTGTGACAGAAATGAGTGTAAAAATATACCACGCTCCACATTCATTTCATTAAAAAATTAAAATTGATTTTCTAATGCCTGGAAGGATCTTGTGGAATAATATGGTGTTGGAGGACTCTAATGGGAATGAGATATTAAGGAAAAACTTTTAGGAGAAAACAGGACATGAATTTGAGATAAATTAAGAATATTTGAGAAGACATTAAATATATGCTCTCTCTATATATATATGTATCATTAACTCAAACTTAATGAAGGTGCATATATCATAATCAGGAAAATTTACCTAATGAATTTTATGAAGATCACTATGAAAACATTCAGATTTTTAAATTAGCCATCAAATTTGATTTCATTTTTTGTGGTAAGGTTTTTCAATTAATGAAGAAAAGATTGTGGAACATACCTAGTACTTCATACATTGTATTCACAGTTCACCATTTCACAGGGCTGCTTTCAGATATATGCAGAAGTAACGGTACTAGACTTGAGATCAGATTTAGGTCCAGCACGGGCATTTGCTGAAAAGCACACACAGATGGGAAAGTAATAGTATCCTCTTTGTCTGTCCTGTTTAATTAGCTCCTTGGCAATGCTACTGTAAATGGAAACCTATCCTCCTGGTGCCTCAATCTGCATCTCACAGAAAACTCATTTTCTAAAAACACTCTTTGAGGACATACACATACAGCCATTCATTTAAAACTTTCAATTAATGAACACTGAAACTCCTCCTTTATTATTCATTTCTCACTCTGAATTCTTTTAAGGAGTTACAAGTCCATTCAGTACGTGGCATTCAACTCCCAACCAAAGTTTGCTCCCAGGGTGATAAGTAGCAACATGAGATGGACAAGTTTCCTTCACAGAAAATTGAGAGACAATGTGAAGCCTTTTTCAGTACTGAACATTACACAAATGGCCTCTAGAGGGATCCAGGTTATTGCTTTTCTTCTAAAATTTCCTAAACTATATGTGTGTGTGTATACATATGTATGTATGTATTACTTGTTAGTAATGAATCTTTCATTTGTAAACAGGTCAGAAGGCTCATACCAAGGTGTCCTTGATACCCACCAGAGTACCAGTATCCACAAAGATATTTAGTGCTTCTCATGTGCCTTGTTCTGATCCATAACATGTACATAAGTCATCTGCTTCTCCCTGACAAGAATTTTGTGAAGATAATTCGTTAGATTCTGAGATAACACAGCAACTCAACAAATTAAAATAGTCATTAGACAAAATGACAAACACAATCATATGCAGTGAAACAAATGAGAGTTTTTGTCTAATTTAAAAGAAGAGTTTGTGTGGATTAAGCTTCCTTTTTTTTTCTTTAAAATTTCAGATTGCAATGAAAAGGAAAATAAATAATTAAAAGTGTCACTGTAAACTAGGCAATGCCTTATGTTATGTGCTTTGTATAATATTAGAAAAGCTTCAGAGTTAAACACTTAAACTCTGTCCTCAGGGTAAAATAAAAAACAAACAACTATAAATTGGAGTCTAAACAACCATTTCTCATTATACCACGCATGTTGCTAGATGAATTACTTCTAGACCATGGCTTCAAATAGCTTTACAACTACTATTGTAAGACTCCAAATAATACGAAATATTTTTCTACGCAAGGATGAAGTATGACCTTTTCTACAACACAAATATATCACCGTTCAGCCAACACATCTCGTTCCTCTTTAGCTGGAGTTTAAGCCTATATAGTGAAGGAATCCAGGGAGATTCTTCTCAGAGGTCTGGTGTATTTGTCCAAAAAGTGTACAGAGGAATCCTCAGACACTAAAAGCAGAAGTTTCTATCCTCTTTCATGTCAGTTTGAGTTCATGACATGTTTGCATTGAAAGTACAGTACCTACACCTTTCACAAGACACCATGAAACATTTAATGCTGCTAGTGCAGTGGTTTACCTTGAAGTGAGACTTTAAAACTTCTGTCACGCTAGGGTTTCCCCATCTTCATTTCAGAGGTCTTGAAGATCACTTGAGCCACTTGTATCCTATTAGCTTCAGTAGGCTGTATCTTAAATCCCACATGTGCTGAAATGCTAAATTTCTCTTATCAAGCATTAGCACAAATCACCTTGACTGGGGAGCAAAGGAAGGGGAGGAAAAAAAGAAAAAAAAAAGGTCTACCTAGGGTAGGGACCATTATTTTGGTAAATTCTCCAAACTGGAAAACACATTTATGAAAAGAGACCAACAGAAAACTAATGTGCTGCAAATGAAACAATTAAAATAACCATGGTATTAAAGAGTCAAAAGAGGAATCTGAGAAAGGAATCTGTAGTGGAACACAAAAGCATTCCTTTCCAACTATACAGAAGGTTTAAGGCGATTTCCAGTAGCATACCTAAGGATCAGATATTTTCACTAATTAAAATCTAAGACTTTAAAAAGGCAAGACTATCTGTAGAGTTTGTATTGTGCAAAGCTAACCAGATTTCCCCCACATTCTTTCTAAGAGCAGAAAAAAAAACCCTGAAAACTGTAATCATATTTTTAAAACCAAAATATTAATTCACTAGTCTCATCTCATTAACTGTTTTATTGAACCCAGTCATTTTGTCTTTTATTTTCCTTTAGTAATGAAAATATTTTTTTGAATAAGCCCAAAATACCTATCACTGATTTTTGCCTCAGCGTTTAAAGTCTCTACAGAGACAGACTGAATTTCTCATGCTATTCTAGCTTTCATCGTTTCTTATCCTTAGAGACCTTCAGTCAATTTTTATTAATAGGTGAAGCTTCTTATACCTTTTGCTGACATACTACTTAGATATATTTCAAATCCAGCTCGTCTCTGCTTCAGGTCTTTGCTTTTCAGATCGTATAACAATATTTGGAAATATACTATTGGGTCTTACATTTTTGATATACTATTCAAAATGCACTGTCACACAGATTAAAACAAAACATAGCGGAAGAATATAGCATGTTGAATTTGCTATGGTTTCTCTTTTTTTCTAACACAGTGCTTTTTTCCACATTTTGAGCTACTGCCTTGAAACCAAACTTATCCACTTAAAACTCTTAATGATACTTAAAAATCATCCAGTTCATGTGCCCTGAAAATACTGTGCACTTGAGCATGCACAAAAATAAGCAGAACATTCTTCATTAACTTACATAAAAGAAGTCTCTCCTAAGCACATCCTCCCAAGCTCTGTTTACAATTATGAAATTGTCATTTCATAAGCCAAAAAAACTACACTGTTTCATGCTTCCGCTATACAGACTTAAGGTAATGATTTTGCACTTGGCCATTTTCATTAACATATTTTATATTTGCTGTCTTAAAGGCTTGCCCAAGATTCTGCTTATTTGCCAGAATCCAGTATGTTAAATTTAATGCCATTAGCTGTCTAAAAAGACTAAGCTAATTACTTTGCTCAGTAACATCTGTTCGTAACCACAATGAATTTTGAATACTGCTTACAATTCCCCCTGAAAATGGACTATTTTAAGCAATCACACTGATTGCCTCTACCTATATATTAAGCAAGTAGTTAATTCATGTTGGTATTAAGGTAGATACCTACGAAATTTATTAGTATTAATATTAAGAACATCTATTTGATTTGAAGACAAAACCAAACGTCTTTTCTTTGCAAGAATAATAAGACATAGAAGATAATGAAGATGCAGAGACAAGCCAGTTTTGAGAATATCTTTGCAATAACTAGAGGACCTTTCAAAATGTGTCTGTTTATAGCAATGTAATGCAAGTTAGACTGGTCAAAAGTCACAATAAATTTTTCAGAAATTGACAAAGATTGAAAAAAATTGAAAAAGACAAATGATAAAAACCAAATTCAATGCATAAACATCAGAAGAAAGAAAAAGGAAATACATATTATATAGATATTTTTTGTTTGACAGCCTACTTTGTTTCTCTGTAATTCAATGATTTCTCATAGAAATAATAGCTCTGAAAAAAAACGTATCTGTAGCATTGCATTTGATCAGTTTGACTGCAGCAGAATTACAGTTGAAGGTTGATCAATATCAAATTACCTTGAATGAAGCCAAGTCTACAGCACAGTTAGATCACTGCATTTTGATCAAGGTAAAGACATAGTTTGCAAGTACAAATCAATTGCCTTTTTCATCTGTTAGCTCATCATTGAGCTTGCACTTGATTCTGAAAGGTGGCTTCCAATTTTTGATTTGCTATTTTAGGAAAAGATGTAAAAATCATTCATCCTCTTCACCACCACCACATAAGTATTACACATACAAAGTGATATGGTTTTGATAAATAGCCTTTACCTGACTCATTTATTAAAGCAGTTGTGACCTTATATTTAGACCATAAAGCACCTTAGATTTCAGACTGGAAAATCAAACAGGTAGGAAGATGCAGCCCTTACTCTAATGGCTGGCTTGAGCTGCTTCAGTTTAGGTTTACTCCCCTCCATCCTCCTGCATTGCACATATTATTGTAAACACATTTCTGGCATCAGTAATTGACATTAAAAAGTTCATATGCTTTATGTTTACATGCAAGCTCTATGTGGCAAATCTTAGTCCAAATATTGTTTATATTGAGATTTCAGTCCATGCTGGAAAGCAGCTGGCTTACTTGCGTGCATA
Organism: Rhynchotus rufescens; assembly: GCA_032273925.1. Taxonomy (NCBI): domain Eukaryota; kingdom Metazoa; phylum Chordata; class Aves; order Tinamiformes; family Tinamidae; genus Rhynchotus; species Rhynchotus rufescens. The sequence goes on from JAVCKT010001937.1 coordinate 4,767, forward strand.
CCCTGATCCAAACCACAAGAGAGTGAATATGATTCTGCACAGCATTGTGCACGCACATCTGCGGTGCAGGTTCAGGCCTCACTAGTGTGATGATGCCTAGGAACATCCCAGCCTAAATTATTCTTGAAGTGCTTTATTAAAAGTTTCAGAGTTTGTGTGTTCTGTTTTTGCAGGACTGAATCTATCATAGATGCATTTAATTATCCTGATTTATGCTCAGTTGTTTTACTAAATATGGCCCAGCAAGCTTTTACTGATAGAAGAATTAAAATGGGAGATATTTTTACTAACTTACCTTTTACACTTACAGTAATACGGTTATTTACTTCCTCCTAAGCAACTAATCCTGTCATATCCAAGTTTAATATGTTCATAGTGAAAGAAACTTACTGATAAAACCACAAGTAATACAATCCTGTCTTGAATTAAAACAGAAACAAATTCGAGTTATTCAAAAGAGAGGTCTTCCAAACTTGAGATTACATCTGAAATGGAAATTGAATTATTACTTGTAATAAGTCTGCATGTTATTTCACTTTCTGAAAAAAAAATACATCACTTTCGGAATTACTGAAGAAAACCTTACTCTTTGCTTTTGTATTTCCATCTCCATTTTCGCTTCCTTTTATCTGCTGAAAATTCTAGTTAGGCATTTTTAATTAGATACAGTTCAGGTTCTTCTTTGCTTACAAATGATATCATTTGAAAAGTGTAGTATTCAGTCTGATATATATATATCTCCTTGTACTTTTGATATGACACAACTTTATTTAGTTCATTCACTTGCAAGAACATTTCGTGTGTCTTCCTTTTATTATGCTATTCATTACAATACAGTCAGAAGTCTCACCTGACAGTTTCTTCTTGAAAGAAACCTTCCCCAAGCAATATTCTGACTTAGACCAAAGCGGCTGTGAAAGATTTTTAACTACAGTTTCTAATAGGTTTTAAATTCTCCACATGTTCCCATTGCTAAGAATACACGTCACAAAAGCCCCAGAGTTTATCACAACTTTATTACAAACTTCAACCTTCTTAAATGACTTTTGTTTTCCAGGAAAAATTTGGACGTCTTCCAGTTGTGGGCTGAAATTCATCCAATGAAACCTTGCTCACTGGAACATGAAGGATGGGATTTACTCTTAAGTCATCTGCAGTTACCTTTCTTAGGACACAGTGGGATAAACTGTCCTCTACCAGTGCTTGCCTTTCCCCGTCTACTAAGGTTTTAGAAGAGACAGCAAAGAAAATCGTACCTCCCAGAAAGTGGTTCTTCTCATTTTAAGATTTACACATCTATAGTTTGTGACATGAGACCAAACTCCTCTTTTTTTTCCATAACAGTTAGTGCCAAACTGAGATATCTGCCATTTTTCCAAAGATTTTGTTTGCCAGTGACTTGTAATAGAGATGAGAAATTCCGAGATGCTCAGGGCAACAGGTTGTGTTCTCTGGACCCACGTCACTGCCGCTGATGGGCAGGTCTCTGGGGCCCACTACCCCTTCCACATTGTGACACTGTATCCTCCCAAGAGGCAAACTTCAGCAACGAGAGTCAAACCCTGCTCAAACCTGTTTCTTTCCATTTTTGCTAAGCCAGGCCTCCAGTTTTCTGTTATATCAATTTCTTTGCACTTTCTCTATATAAGGATTTAATAAAGGCCCTAGGGGAGGCTGGTCACTGCTGCTGTTTCTTATCAGTGTATTCCAATCCACAGACAAAAATAAAATAAAATGAGGGTCACGATTTGGCAATGTCATATCTGGAAACTGCTTTTGTGATTAAGGTGTCCTCAGACAAGCTGGACTTTCTCATACACAGGTCAAGCCATAAATCAGAAGTTACTAGATGACTCAAAAGCAATAGAGAACATAAAATTATCTGGCTGTAGCTTAAAGAATCACAGACACAGAAATTAGGGATAGAGGGTTTTTGAAATTGTTCAGTTAAATCCCTGCCAGTATGGGATTATTTCCTGGAATGTATTTTACAGCATGTTATCCAAAATTGCTTCCATATGCAATTCCGCTCTGGAAAGAGTCTGTTTTGGCTCTTTCCTGGCCAAAATGGCCTGGTCTAGATCTATCCAGATAGGACCGGTGACTTTTCTCTCAGCTTATACATTGTTTAAAGAATTTGTCCTATGAGTAGGAGACCTCATTCTTTGCATCACACACGCACTACTACTGATGTTCTGTGCTTTATTAGTGCTGTGTAGCTCCATCTTATGCCTCAGCTCACTCCCACTGCCTTAAGCATCCTGGTACAGGAAACAGCATGGAGATAATAGCAGCAGCAAATGCAACACAGATTTCTTACATTATATACATGTGCACTGAGACTTACAACATTAATGTTGCATCTTCCTTCCACAGCTGCTCCTCTTCTAATTTTTCAGGCCACAGATTCTGAATTGTGACCATTTATACTTCATTACTCTGAATTTTTTTCAGATATTACTGCTGAATACATTCAGATATTACTAGCGCTCTCCTCGAGGACCTGCCTTTTAGCATTTAGTTCAGTAACCTGAGCTCTGCACCTGCTGAGAATATTATCCTGCCTCATAGTCAGCTAGTTTGCTCTTAGTCTAGTGCCCCTTTGACTCTAAATATGTGCTTCCATTTTTCTTTTCGATTTTAAGCACCATTTTTTCCCCCTTCTCTTCCACAATTCAAGGCTCTGAATTCCTTCTAGGACTGGAACATGATTTTGATTTGCTCAGAGTGGCCAAACAGATTGCGCTTTTCTGATGGGTAAGATTTACCTTGTCATTTCTGCAGGGCTCATTCCAGGCTCCATCTAAGGTAAGGATATGGTCTTTTAGGCTTTATCACTTTTTTTTTTTTTTTTGGTCAGACTGTCCTGGATTTAAGGTTACACACAGACTAGGCATGTGGAAATGAAGCTCCTGTCCTTTGACTGTAAGAAGCAGAAGTGTGTCTGCCAGAGCACTGCCTCGAGTTTCCTGCCAGCCCAGTCAACCAGCCAGTCTTCTTCATATTATTTAACAGATTACAGTGCTTTGAAAGTCTTGCAGCTCTTAAATTTGCTACTGAATCCAAAACAGGCTCAATAGTGATGTCGTCAAGCTGCTTTTTAATTATTCACAACCACAGGGCAGTATTGCATTCTTAATGTTGTCAGGGGATGTCAGCAGCCCTATCTCTACAGGTTTAGCACATATCACCCTTCTTCTTCTTCTTCTTGGTTGTCATCACCTGCTGTCAACATCAGCTTTCCTGAGGCTCCCTACAGTGTCCTTATGTTACGTCCACACTGGAGCAGGCAGGCTAGCACGAACCATAACATGTCTGCTCAGAGTGAGACTTACCTCTGGGCACGAAGCCTTCCTGCACAGCATCCTTCTGGGCACGCCTGTGATGTGGATGTGGGCCCTGCACGGTGGCTGAGGTTTGTACTTAGCGACTTTCTCCTGCAGGACCAGTCAGCCTTAAACACACAGCAGAGGATTAATGTTTATCACATGCAGGATCCCTGTGCCCAGCCACCCCGCACCAGCGCAGAGCTTCAGCTCTGGGGCTCATGGCAACCTTCTCTCTCACCACCACCTACCTTATGAGACACGCTTCACATTGCCACACCGTTTCCCAGGCTGGAGCTGATCTTGCCTGCTCTAGATTGGTTTGTCTCATCCGTTACAAGAGAAAAATCACATTGTCAGTGTGTATCGTGGCACCTGGGGCCTGCAGGTGCATTTCAGAGAGGGGCCAGTGCTGGCTGCAGCGATAAAAGCACTGAGCAGATGCCTTGGGAACCTCAGCCTTATTTTTACCTCTGTCACAGTCCTGCTGAACGATGCAGCCAACTCCTCAGGCCCTTTTCTCCTTCAGTTTTGCCATTTTTCATATGAGGATGATATTGGTTTCCTTTATAAAACGCTTTCAGGGCTACTAAAGAAAATCACCCTGTAAAGGCTATTAGTGTTTGGCATAGACAGCCGTTGCTGTTTTCCCACGGCAAGCACAAGCACAACAGCGTGACAAAGCTGTGCGTGTGCTGTAGCTCAGCGATACCTGTGCTGAGGCCCAACGCTCACCAGCAGAGCGGGAAGAGCCCCAGAGCCCTCCCAAAGCCTCCATCTTCTGCACCAGCCCCGCAGCGGCTCTGCCCAGTGCTGCACCTCCATCAATGCCCACCTCTCCAAAAGCTTCCCAGCCCAAGCGTCTGCTTTCTTTATCCTGCTAGGGGGAAAAGGAGAGAAAATAAAAGTTGGGTTATTTTCCTGTGGTGCCATCTGTGAGTTCTGCTCCCGATTGTGTTAAAATAGCACACTAGTCTTGTTGTGCCACTTGGAAAGCCTGGACAAGGGCCATTCTGGTTGTTTTCCCCAGGCTTTGCAGAGTGAGTGCAGAGCTCCCCGAGGACCAAGTGTACCGATGTAAATTTACTGTGATAGAGCCACGCTGCTGCTGATTGTTGCAGAGCTACCACTGAGTAGTAAATGCTTCAGTGCTCTGTTACCCGGGGGGCTGAGCATTAACTACACTATTGAACAGCAAATGCTTATCATCCCCTATAATTCAAACCATACAAATCACTGAAAAGAGACGAAGTGCCTGCAGGGAACTCACATGGTCTATAAAAATGTAAAAATCTGAACTATATTTAGCTGGCAGAGCTAAACAAAAGAAAAAGAAGAAAAGGTATTCACGATTAATGTCTAAGACAATCTTAGACATTAGCTCATCTTTATTTCAATCTACTGAAGCTTTGGTGAAGTTTATTCTTTTTAACTTTTTCATGTTTAATAATGTATTTTTAAGTAGAGTTAGGAAATAAAAGCTATTCCTTCACTCCTCTCTCTCTCTCTCTCCCTTCCAACCATTCATATCTGAAGTGGAATGCTCTTTTCTACATTTACCTTTAGGATAAAGAAAAACCACAGTTTTTCTGTTTGTTTGTTTCCATTCAGCAAAATCATCTTTAATTAAAAAAGAACAACAAAAATTAAGAAAGTTTAAAAGATGATGGTCATAAAAGATATATGCATTAAAATCGGAAAATAAAATTCCCTTCTGTTTAGCGTTAGCTCTTCTAATGCAGGATTCAGACAAGGATCATCATACTGAGAACTAAAAAAAAGAGCTAAAACATTTTTTTCCAAGGAAAGGAACTGTAATGTGGTGGAGGACCTAAACTGTCATTCTGGCATAAACAAACACTTGATCTGAAGTGGACATAAGTATTCCCTCTACTGTCAATGGATTATTTATGCATGTGAAGGTAAATTTGCAATATTCGAGGGCTTTAAAATAAGCTAGGCCTGCACATTCCTTAATATATGCATAAAATAACTTCTGTATCTCTATTTTCGTCTCAGCCATGCAATAACCCCTGGATGGTCCGGTTATGGATCAGCCCTCCCATAATTATCACAATATGATTATGCTACTTACCGCAAAGATGGG
>JAVCKT010001942.1:0-11106 GCA_032273925.1 Rhynchotus rufescens
TGAAGCCACCCCAAGGATGGCTGCTCGGTGCTGCCAATGCTCCTTGGAAATCTGCCTAACACGGCTCTCGTTTTCACACACATGATTCTCTGTATCATGCGTTGCCTATACACTCAGCTCTGTAACTGCCATACTCTGTTGGCCGTCTAGGTAAATAATGGAGATCAGGTTGGTTGGATGGGGTAGATGAGCCTGGTAGCTGTTAAGTTTGTCTTTAGTTGATTAAAACCCTATCATAAGTTACATTTTCTTGATGGATACCCTATTGGGAAGCCAAGGCCTGGATGTCCTCTAGGAACTGGACTCCTTTGTGGTGCTGGCGGACTCAGGTTGCAGCTTGTCCTGCCCCTCTCCTTTTCCTAGGTCTGAACAGAGCATTCCCACCTCCCTACTTGTAAGATTTTCGTTGTTTTGGTCTACAGCCTCTTGCCAACTAATCTCTGGCCATTCCTGTTTGCCCCCTTCTCCCATATCATTTCCCAGTTTAACTCTCCAGACTGGCTTAGCCCAAAAAAGAGAACATACGGATACAAGAGAAGGCCATAAGAGTAGAAACAAGGGTTGTCAAAGCCTGCTGAGATCAGCTCACTGCAGCCTTGCAGATGAAACGGGGGCGATTGTAGCGTGACAGGAAAGGGGCTGCCTCTGCTGTCCCTAGACATAATTCCCAATAACTCCGTTGGTAAGACAGAACTGCAAACTTACAACTTCCTTATTTTGTTTTCTTCCTTGCTGCCCTTGCCCCATGGGTGCCACAAGAGACCGGTTGCCAAACTCAGAGGCCCCACACTAACCCCCAGCCTCCCAGGGCCTGCCCTCCGAGCCTCCCTGAGCCGTGACTAACTCCTTCCAGCCCTGATTCCAGAGGAAGGTTTGGCTCACCCGGCTGCTGAGCAAGAGCTGGGCCCACCCGCTCATCCCTGGGATGCTCCCCCTCACACTTCCCCCTTTCACGTGCAGGGATGAACCTCACGTTGGCTGCAATGTCCTTTCAGCTGCGGAGCTTTTCCTCTGCCGCCGGTCCCTGTCCAAAGGATGGGGCTCTCCGAGACAGCACTTGTTAGAGATGAGATGCAGGGCTGAGAGAAAACACTGCAATCTGCTTTTGGAAAGGAACAAAAGGCAAGAGGTGACAACGGGTGTGAATCATCTCACCGGAGACCTTCAGGAGGAGCTAGACGACACTGATGGGGCCTCAGGGTGATGTTATGGAGAGATGTGACCCCTCCAGCTCTCTTCTGGTGCCTTTGATTCAACTATTTCTGTCTAAGCCACCTTATGCTCTTGCTAGCCAGATGTGTCAGAATAGAGAAAAGCAAAAGGAAAGGGCTCCGTTTCTCTGACAACTGAAGAGCTGCCTGAGTTTTTTCTGTCAGTACCATTGTATGGTCACTAATAAGTTTTCCCTGACCTCAAACACCCTCTGCATACCAAGAAAGCTCAGGTTCAAGACATAAGCCAGCACAAATCTCATGTTTTTACAAACCTCTCTGCTCACAACCCCAGTGTTTCCCCTCGAGACCCATTCCAGGTGCCAGGTTGGGGTCCAGCAGTAACAGGGGCTGGTGTCCGAGTTGGGTTTTGACCCATCAACTGGACCCCTAACCCTACTACAGATCTGGAGGCTGCAAGTTCTACAATCTGAACATGAATAAACCAGGGCGTGACACTTGCCTGGGGAATAAAAAAGAAAATCTCCTTCTGGTCTGTGCAAAGAAGATTCTGTAAGGCACCTGATGGTTTTATGTGGTGGGTGCTGGCCTGGCTGCTGCCCGGGGGTCCTATGCCTGCACAAGCAGAAAGAAGAGGGGATTGTGACTTTCTCCAATTGAAGCTGTTCCTGTTTTGGAAAGCAAGTATCTGGCATAATGAAACCATTGCGTGGATGTAGCTGTCCAAGAACTGCTGTCCTGCTCATTCCTCTGCTGTGGCCTCAGCTCTGTCTCACTACCCTCCTGGCAGAGATAAGGACTTTTAATGTCCCCCACTGCACACCACCTTGAAAAAACAAACGTCAAATTCCACCTGCAATGGGGCATCCCAGAGAGACACAGTTTTCATCTCTCCAGCCCCAAAGTGAAGTCACTATGACTAGCATTATTCTATGCAGAAGCAAACTAAGGAAGCGTTTCCTGCCTTGAAAAAGTAAAATCACCCTGTTGCTCACGTAGAAAACCCTGCAGGAGGCTTCAGACTTCTCCAGGTAAATAGGATGCCTGATGCTAACTGCCCAGCGAGGGATGGCCATGAAGCAGCAAATGCCAGCATAGGGGTAGGGTATATCCCCAAACTCCAGAAACACTGAAAATTGAGGGATGCAAGATCAGCAATTGCCACAGTGAAAAGTGGGATGGTCCACGGGCACTGGCTTTAGCAGCAACCAAAGGAAAATTGTCATCCGGTGGGTATCACGGAAACTGTCACTGTTGCAAAGCTCGGTTTTTGATGGAAATGAGAAAATATTGCCTTTTGTTGCAGAAGTGGTTGGCTGGGCTTTCAGTTCTTCATTTGCTGAAGAGCCGGATGGGACAGCTTACTGGATGCTGATGAAATACTTTCCATTCTAACTGGAATGGAGAAGGATATTTCAATGAATCGCAAGAATTGCAGCTCAGGAAAAGTAGATCATTTGTATACAAGTTCATTTAAGGAAATAAATATAAGGAACTGAAATAAAGGGAGAGTGAAGAAATAACTTACAGCTTTAATTCACCTGCTGCATAAGACCTCAAGCAGCTGATTTTCTAACCTTGCAGGGAAACAGGGGGAATTCAAAGCCAGCTATGCAGGAGCTGCCTTTTTATGAGCAGCACTTCCCAATGAAGCTTTCAGCACTCGTGTAAGCAGCACAGGAGACCAGAAAGAGAAAAATAACAGTTCTACAACTGAAATTTTGTAGACAAAAGGAAGCAAGAACCCATTATTTATCAGAAAGGTAACCAGAGATGCAGCAACTTTTTGGCTTTCTTTAGGGAAAAGCAGACACCCCCGTCTCCCTGCACACGAGCTGTGGTCAGGTACTCGGGACAAAATTCAGTGCCAGAGGGTGAGCACGCAGGTGAGAACAGGGAAAAGAGTAAGGGGGAAGGAAGAGGTAGACAAGGCAGGTGTGGTGAAGACATGAGGCCTCAAATATCACCTGTGCAGCCTTCTGAACCCCCTCATGGCCACCTCTGAATCACTTAGGATTAACACAACAAACTCACATGGGATGGGAGAGCTTCCAGAGAGCCAGGGATGAACAAACATGGTCAAAGTCTTGCATTACCCATAGCTTTCAGCACAGCCCTGCATGATTCTCCTGCACAAACAAGGGAAATACAGTCTAAAAACCATTATCCCCAGGGGCTGTGAACACAGTTGAGGGAGCAGAGGGGCTGTCATTACCAAGAGAATGAGGCTGGCAAGGCAGAAAAGGACGAGCCCAAGCACGGCAGCCTGGGGGAGCTGTGCAAAGTGCTGCCCTATGGAGCCAGAAAGCCACAGCAGGGACAACCCAGAGAGCAGAGCCACTTTGGTCAGAAGCACAAGGCAATTCTCGCTGTTGGTCAGGGTAGAGGGCTCATGATCATGTCAGCACCTCAGTCAGTAATCACTGCCAGACAAAGGGTCTGCATTTTGCCTTGTTAAAGGAGTTGCAACTGCCCTTCCTCCTTCGCCATGTGCCAGCATGAGACAGAAGGAAAGGCAGAAATAGAGGGAGAGGAAACCGCAGGCAGAAAGAAAGGGAAGAAAACCCCAGCCTCAAACTTCTATGCAACTGTAGAGAAAACCTCTGGGCATGGTGCAACACCCCTCTGGGAAGTGACACTTGTCATTGATAAAAATTATGCAAAGGGGTCCCGTGACCAGAGGCTGGAGAGAAAAGCAGGTTATGCCCGGCCTGAGCTAGTGCTGATGTTTAAACAGGGCAGCGGGATGAATTCCTGCAGCAAGTCCCACTGATACCCTTTTAATTCAGATCCCTGACCATCTCTTCACCTCTAAAGGATCTTATACTGCATCTGGTAAAAAGACACACAAAGGCAGGGATTTTCCTGTGGTCCTGAATGAATAATAGCCCTGTTTCCCCCCTAGCTTGAGTGACTTTTGCAATAGACTGCAAGGAAACAGAGCAGGAGTGAAAAACCACCTCTTCTGCAGGCAGGGGACAACAACAGGGTTCAGGGCACAAGGTGCAGCAAAATACCCAGTTTAAAAGCTCATTTGCCAGCACTACCTGCTCAGGTTGCAGGCACCTTCCTGCTGCAGCTTGCGGGGTCCCAGTCAGCACCCCCAGCACCCCCAGGCCCTGCTGGCTCCCCCCAAGCCTTGCAGCTTGCACCTGCAGCCATATTTCCACCCAGCCCTCAGGGGAAAGAAAAACCTAGGGGCTAATCCTCACCAGGACTTGCAAGGGCCCACGGGCTGGGGTCTCCCCATCATGCTGACTTGCAGCCCCTGGGCACAGCTTGGCAGAGACGCCAGGCTTCAGCTCCCGACCCTGGCAAAATTTGTGCCGGCTCACGTCAATAGTTCACTGGAACTTCAAAAAAGTTGTTTGCAGTGATTTCAGTTCAGAGTTTGCAGACACCACCATTACCTCCTGCACCAGACAGGAGGTTGCATAAGCCCTGTTTCCATAAAGACAGGCTAAAAATAATAATAAAACTACTAAACTTACATAGCTGGAGTTATCCCATAGGTATGTAATTGCTCGTGTCTTTTTTCTCTTTTTGCCTTTGGTGAGACCTTCTGCCTGAGTTTCAGATGTTATTTGTGCCTTGTGTCAAATATTTCTCTCTAGTAAATGGCTTCTCCCTATAAATGGATTGATTCTATCTTTAAACCACATGGATGTCCCTTTGTTCTTCTCCCGCATGAAAGGGTAAAGAGTGTCAAATGTTTATTTTTAAGCTCCTCCTTTCATCTGATTTGTCCCACTCTTTTCAATCTTTCATCTCTAAGTCACTAAATACTTTTATCACCTGGCTCAAAGTCTTTCGTGTCAGCTCTATCCTTCTGCATCAAAATGATCAGAGCTGAACGTGGCATCTGGAAGAGAACATCCTACTGGTTTCTACAAAACATCATGGCATTTGGAGAAAAGGTTTCTGTCCCATCCTTCATGCCCTCCAATACTCTGCTTAATCCTTAGACTTGCAGTACTGAAGATCAGCTCTAAAACATAAGTAGAAGATGCGAAGTTTCATTTTCCAAAGAAAATGGCATTTAAGGGACTTGAATGTCACTGAAGAGGAATGAAACAGAGACTTCTAAATCACATGGACCAAAAACACAGTAAACTCAGATATCTTTGAAATCTGTCCTAAACTCCATTGAAAACGATACCCCAGACTGCCTTCTTTTCCCGGTAGCTGTAGTCTATTTGATCCTAGAAACATAAATTACTATTTCAAATGACTCAAGTGCATTTGCTAACAGTGAATGTCATCTGATAACATGCTGCACACCCATCTAACTTGGCTAAATCCCAGTCTTTTCCGATCCTAATTTAAATGATCTTGTATTTTACAGTGATTTGCCCCCACTGAATACCCCTCTCCAGAGCCTCAGGGCATTCCATGAGATACAGAGCATCCGCAGTACATCATGAAAAACTGGGCTTGACACACACCAGCACCAGCCTAATAGCTTCCTTTTTATAAGTTCATGGATATTTGTGTCCAAAGAAATGCAGTAGATCTCACTTGTCTGGGCTCCAGTAAGACATTTGAAATGGTGCCACACACTAAATTATTAGCTAAGCAGGAGAAGATGTGGCTGGCATATGAAATATAAAGTGCATGAAGAGCTGCCTGAAAGGGGCATGGTAATTGCTTCAGCTGAAGAGGGAAGTGCGAGACTGAGGGGGGTCTCCCAGCACAGTTCCTCGAGTTTCTGCCTCAAAAACGACTTGGCTTAACATTTGCATTAATGATCTTGGCACAAAAAAGTAAGAAAACGCAACGGAAATTTGCTGATGGTGCAAAATGAGATGTTATCATCAATCCAGAAGAGCCTGGAATATAACACAAAGATTATAATGACCTTGAGGACTGAAGTAATGGAGGACTGGAGATTTGATGCAGTAGTGCAGACAGCCTGATCCCATTGTTGGGGACAACAGATAAGAGCCACTGTGCTGCAGGAGCCCATCAGCTGGAACTGTTTGGAGCAGAGAATGACCCGTGCAACAAATCACAGGGTTGTGATGAGACCCTCACGTCATACAGTGTGAGAGGGGGCAATAACAAAGTTCAGCTTTGTAGGAGCTCAGAAAATGAGACTGGCCACAACTTACCAGCGTATACACATCACAGAGGTGAACACTGAGGGTGGGAAAAAAAGCTATTTCAGCTAATGGCCACTGTTGGAATAAGGATATAGAGCTAGAAACTGGCTGTGAATAAAAATAGGTGTGAAATCAGATTTCCCTAAGAAAGCAGTAGGCTTCTCATTCAGGTTTTCTGACCATCAGGGCAGATGGAAACCAACTCATGTTAAGGTCCTACAGTCCAAACACGCATGCCTGAGAAGCTTGCTAGTTTGAAGGAGTGATTTCCTTCCGAGTTGAGGCTGGTTTGTATTCATAACAGCCTGCTCACTCAGATATTTTAGAGGCCTGTTTTAAAGGGTGCCACTAATCATAATGCTGTTTTGGAATGAAGTCTTCCACAGTGCTGTAGGAATGCATTTGACCAGGGCAGAAGGCAGCTGCCTGCTGTTGCTCCCAGGGCTTCACTTGTTCCCTTCCAGGACTGCGGGTTGTTTCAGTGGTCGTGGGATTTTGGAATTCACTCTGGCAGCCCTCAGGCCTGCTAGCTCAACTCTTCAGCCTGAAATGCCAAAGAGCTCTTTTTCTTACCGATTTCCTCCAGAATATCCTCTGCTCAGTCCCACATCTAGCAGCTCCTCCTTTCCCTGCCTTGGAGGTAGCTCAGCTCCTCCAGCAGCTCAGGCAGGGTCTCCTGCAATACAAACCTCTGCCCCTAAATCCTCATGACCTCCTCATGCTGCTCACGAGGTGTGCATTTCATCTTGTGGTTGCAGCCTTTTGCTCTTCACGTTCTCTCTATTTACCCTTCCCTGCTCACCACTCTAGCTGCTAGTTTCCTGAGAGCAGAGTCACCTTTGCAGTGCTATGTGAGCACATCAGATCTTCCCTGAGTCCATGAGGGGGTTTCTGCTCCTCTTATTTCCAGCTTCCACTGCACCTGGCTCCACTCATCTCCTGCAAGTCCCTCAGAACCTCGTGGGCAGCCTCTCTGCTGAGTCAAAAGAATTTTATAACATCGTCTGAAGTTTTACTATTGACTTCCTCTTTCTTTTCCTGGAATCTCCCTTTCAAATCTACTGGCACAACACTTTCTGAGGCCAGTTTCTATCCTATCCCCTTACTCCTTTCCACCACAGGATGCGGGACCGAATCACACTCCGGACAAGACAAGCTGCCACATGTCAGGTTTGGTCTTAGGGCCAAGCCTACCGCAAAGACAACCATAGGCACTTCATAAACCTTCTAAAAGACAGTTCTTTCCCAGGAGCCTCAGGCCATAAACCTGCTAGCTGCAAATCTACTTTTACAACATAACAAGGCCCCTCTGCCTAATAAAGATATTTCTCCAGATTCGAGGTGTTTTGTTTCAAAAATGATTTCCTACTCCAATCTAGATAATTCAGCAGTCTTAGGACTTGGATGTATCTAGCCTTACATGTCCATAGCCCCTTCATAATGACACCTCTGCCACTGCTGAAAATGCCTTGCAGGGAAATGCAAAGGAGATCACGAGCCAGAAATACAAAATATGCAGCTAAGTCTTGTATCTGAACCTGTCCTCGGCCAAGTAACTCTACATCTTTCTACACATCTTTCTTTACATCTTTCCACATCTTTATGAGTCTGGGATCAGAGAGACACCTGCAATTTCTGTGCCTGGAGGTGCCAGTGTTTTCATCCTAGAGTAGGGCTGCCCCATCTGCACACTCCAGGCCAGGATCTGACACTGTATGTGCAAAGCAGTCTGCAAGGTCTCTCTTTCATGGGCTTTATGTCCTGAGATCACCATGCACTTGGGTGAGAGGCTAGGCCACCACAATAAAACACTGGTTTTAGAGGCTAGATTTTCAGTGACCAATTATTATTGGTCATAATAATCTAGCTGTCTCCATACCAGCCCTGTGTCCCTACCATCTTTCCCCTCACCAAAGGCAGCAGGTTGGGAGCTCCCCTTCACCTCCTGAAGTTTGAACATGGATGCTAGGAATGTTCTCACAGAAGGTGGCTACTTCCAGTGAAGGAGAATAAAAATATTGGCCATGAGACAACCGTAGACCCTGCTGGATCAGAGCAAGAGAGAAATGAGGTAGCAAAAAAAGCATCAGCCACTGACATCAGATGCCAGGATGGCTGCACATTTGCAAGGAGAAGAGGCAGCTCACTTGAGAGCAACTGCGCAGCCACAAGCAGCAAAGACAGGATGTGAACTCACCACATTGCTGGTGACTGGGCTCCTCAGAAACAGCAGCGCAGGGAGGAAAAGGTCAAGAGAGCAGATGACTCAGGAGGCAGCCACCCACCTCCGGGTCAGGGTTAGCGCTGGATGCAGCCCACGTGAACAGGGACTAGTTCATCTCTAGCAGGCAGGTCCCTGGATGCTGTCTCTGAGGGTGCTGAGATGCCTCCGCTTGGCAGTGTCCAAGGATCAGACACTGGATGAGGAGTGATGCCTTAGGATACCAGCCAGGAGCTGGGTCCAGCTCTGGTTCTCTCATGCTAGGCCTAGCGGGCAAAGCCTAGCTAGAATTATTATTCATTTACTCACTCCTGCAGCTCAGATCATGAGTAGCTGACTGGCAAGAATATGCAGTTGCTCTATAAGGTGTTTAGGAGGGGAGGGAGAACCTTCTATGGGTTAGAGCAAGGGATTTTTCAGAGAAACGTAGAAACCAGGGCCAGGGAAGGGTTCAACTTCTCCAAAAAGATTAATATTCACTGCTACTCCAAAGCCAGACTTCTTCCCTCTCCAGGTGATCTACCAGTACCTTCTCACTGCTGTAATGTTTTATCTTCTCATTTTTGCTGCAGCTTGAGACCAAAACATCAGCACTTATCCAGCATGGACAAAGAGGATGCTTTTGTCATTTCTGACTTGCAACAGCAGTTTATGCAGTTGCAGACTGTTTTCAGGCCTCCCTTTTCTCTTTAGGCTACACACCACAGCCCCATCATCCTCTGCAAATTTAACAGGCCTACACTTGATTCAAACAGCATTAATGAAAATATCAAATAGCACCAGACCTGTAGGGTCTCACACACTTCTGGCAGCCACTGAGGAAATCCACTCCGAGGGCTATTTTCACAGTCTGATGATGACAATGATGCGGCAGGACTATCACAGGCTCTCTGTAACGCTGGGAGCAAGCTCATACCCATGGGACTAAGCTTTTCGTGTAATAATCACTTCTCAGACTATAGGGTTTACACATTTCAAATCCCCATCAAAACCCGTGTCAGGTGAAGCTCTGGGAAGAGCTTATCAGCAAGCCGAGGCTGGTGTGGGAAGCACAGGAACCAGCAGAGATTCTCAAAGCGTAAGAGCAGGTTTCCCAGCCGAGGCTTCCCGAGCTGCTCTGGAGCAGAGCCAGAGCCGTGCAGCCGAGCAGCATCGCAGCACCATCTGCCGACTGCTGCCCGCAAGCCCACGGTCCTGTGCTGGGTTTCAAATGCTCAAAGATGCTGAAAACATCTTCACATTAACACCATACTCTTTAGGATGACAAATCCTGCAATTATGGATTGGAATAACCTGTGTTGTTCTTGCTTGGCAGAGATTGCAGAGCTCCTCCTCACACTTTCTTCACCTGGCATTAGGCAGCATCACATTCTCCTTAGCACAGCAGCAGTGCCTGCTTTAAGAAAAATAGTTAATACTGCAAATACTGGAAGAACAAGTGTGACCATCAGAACTGACACACACAATCTATTTGCTACAAATATTTGTCCAGGTGTTTGGCAAGCTAATGGCTGGCTGCACTTCTCTGCAGACTCCCTCTCGTAACAGTGCAGAGCGCCTGAGTGCTGCAGGCATTTCTCCAGCAGATCCCAGAGCCTCCTGCCTTTGTGTCACCCTTCAAGCACCCATAAAGGCTTCAGGAGCATGGTCCTCTCCTGCAGGTGAGCAATACACAGCAAAAACACCTCTGAACAGGCTAAGGTAGCTTGTGCAGACAGTTTTCTTTAAGTTGGCAGCAGCATGTCCTTACAGCACAGAGCCTGTCTGTGGTTTCATTGCAACACACAGGATTTTTCCCGTTGAGGCCAAGAAATGAATCAATTGAACATGCATGTGAAGCAGTTCTTCATCCCTCTGCACTGTTCATGACTCAGCTTGGATGTGACTGTGAGAGAAGTCCCAACACATGCAGCAGAACAAGGGCAGCAGCTTGATTTATGGCAAGACCAACTCCCTCCCTCAAAATCTGAGGAGGTTCCTGGGTTCCTGTGTGTTTTTTTCCCTTCTAGGACCATTTCCTACTTCACCACTGTGCAGTTTTGGTCAATGCCACAAGCCTAGTGTTGGGCCTCTCCCTTCTTTGTCTCCATCTCACAGAAGGGGCTTTTCCCAGACACATCAGAAGTAACGCACGGCGCAATCAATCTACAAATCTGTCATATATCAGAGCCATGAACAGAATTAACACTCTCCCTGCCCAAGGAGGCAGGGAGTACTCTCAAGGCTGGGATAACACAACATCTTGTCATAGCAGATAGCTGTGATGTGTATCTTGCCATGTAACTGTCACGACAGCTCAAAGTCTGAGGGCAGAGCTGGCACAGATGCTCTCCCCCCGTGTGTCCTCAGTGTCACGAGGACAAATCCCACGAGATTTGCATTTTTGGAACTTACCTTGTTAATGGTGTTGCCATATTGACACACAATTCAGCTTAAAGTTGCTCCTAGGATGTGGAAACTGAAGGTTTTTATTATTTTTTTTTTTAATCTTAGCCTTTAGGACTAGATACTTAAGAACATTAACATCCATTTTTACATCACAACTCACATGCTCAACTGTGCTACTACTTTAGCTACAGCCACATATCATCTGCTTCCCCAGAAATCCTCA
>JAVCKT010001942.1:11206-23595 GCA_032273925.1 Rhynchotus rufescens
ACATATCATCTGCTTCCTCAGAAGTCCTCAGACTAAAGATTTCTTGCTGAAACAGACGATTAATACATAGAACCAGAAAACACTAATGAGACAGACATTTTCTTGCACACACACCTCTACTGGAAACAAGCTGAACTGTAGCAGATACCAATAGCATCTTTTGTCTAATTTGGAAGCTGCAGCACTGCCAGAAATGGCAAAAGTTACGTATGCAAAGTTTGCTGGATACAGATATACAACAAAAAGTGTTTGATATAGACAAAAAATTGTAGAAACAGTAGCTTTGCATTCCAAACAAAGGATTCCCCGAGGAATACAAGAGGCATTTGAAGTCATCCACTTCTATGTCTGGAAATACATGCTGAGATTTCTCTTGGAGAAATGCAAATCAATTACGTGAATAGAAAAACATTTGGGAAGGAAAAGGAAAATATTTGGCAGGCAAGCACTAAAATGCTTAACAGCTCTGAGTCATGCCCTATGGACAGAACTGAAAACTGAATCTACCTATTGTGTGAATTAACACCAGGCTCATGTATGTTTTTCCTCATCCCAAATATCTTCCCTTGGACACTAGTTTCCCAACCTCTTTCCTACACAAGTACAGAATGATACTGATAGTCACCCCATACAGTCACTTGGGGGAAGAGAGTTTAGTTAAGTACAAAGCATTTCTTCAAAAGTGCACAAGTAGTAAACGCAACGCTCCTCCAGATTGTTCTTTCCACCATTATACCCAAAGACACAACCCATTTTACCCTGGCAGTTTTAGTGCTTTCAGCTTATGCTGCCTCTTTGGAAGCTGACTGGTCCCACACTAACTACAGAACCACAGGCTCTTACGCGAACGCCTGTCAGCACAGAGCTCTGCAGACATCCTAGGGAGGTGCATTTTACAGCAGCCGAACAGACTGTCACCAGGTTCTCCCAGGCTGGTAAAGAAGCGAGAGGTTTCAAATGTAGATCACATCCGAGTCATGCTGTTGAACCTGTATGCAAACCAAATAGGAAAAAATTAGTGCCACCCTGAATTCCTGCTTAAATTGAGCCCCTTTTGTTCAACTCTATGTCCAGTTCGGGGGTCTTTTGCAAGATGCCCTCCAACAGCTTGAGTTGGTGGGTTTTTTTCTCCTCTTTCTAGTGGTCGAGGGAAGGCACCAAAACTCCACATTTCTCTTGCCTCTGCTATTTGGATTAGGTTCATCTTGAAGCAGTTGCTTATCTGCTGCTTCACCTGCTGCTGCACTGAGCCCTGCCCCTTTAGTTGAGCCCATAACCCCGAATGCTCCAGTCTTCAAAGTTACTTCCTAGAGCCTCTAATTGCTCCTGAAAACCCTTTTGAGACAGATAAGGCACATAGCTCCATCTTGTTCACATACAGAATAGCAAAAAAAAAATACATTAAGCTTCCTTTATACACATACCTTGCACAAATAGCACTACCTAGAGAAAGCCAATTTCCTTCTAATGATTCAAGAGCTGATTGACCTTGCAATCCTTTTCAAACACATACTTGATTCTCCACACTAGCTCATGAAATTCAAAAGTAGGGTGTATTTAATATATAACCATTTTCTTAGCTCTGTAGGATTCTTTGACAGGGATCACACATTATTTTAGAAAAGAACTGAACTGCAGGAGATCTAGGCACTTACTGTTACCTATTTCCCACCCCTTAGAAAACCACCTAGGCACAATTTGTTTCAAGCTTCTGATTTTGCAGAGTACATTCTCATTCTCTTTCCAAGTCTGGTTGATTTAAACAAAACAACACAAATGTGCTACACATGGGTATGTTTCACTTTCTGACATTTACAGCTTTGCATTGCAACTTAGATCATAAGCAAAAAAATCAGGTGACCTCAAGTTCTAAGCAGTCTTGAAGGGTGATCCAGTACGGGAGTTCCAAACTCATAACAGCTAAGTTTTGACAACTGCTATTTGTAATACAGCTGGACAAAGCAATTGCCTATGGCCAGTCACTCTTAGCCTTTTTGAACTCTAAAGTTTTACCCAACATCTTTAAATTTATTTTTAAGTCTCATTACCTTTATAATCTGTTTTCTGGTCCCTGTGCCCACACTGTTGGCAATCAAGGAATTTGCTTGAAAAGATGACTTTTCCACTGGCAGTGTGTGCTGAGTTTTGTTGGTACAAGGCCAGCTGCTTGTGGTATTTAATGAGTAAGCAGGGAAAGGTCTTTGAAGATTTATATCCAATGAATCTCTCGTTTCAAAGGTTTTCATCCATGCTGAGGTCTTTAAGAGAACAGAACACATGAAGCTTTAAATATTCTCATTGCATTAACAATTATTAAACCAAAAAGAGCATCATCTGCATAGACAGAGAATGAAGGCCAGGAAGGCCATTCCCTCTTTTTTCCAAGCTTCCCCCCTTCATCCTTAAAGAGTTTAATTGGGACAACTGACTAGATGTGGAGCAACCTGGAAAGCCAAAGCCCACCCTAGTCTTACATCGGTTGAAGAAGCTGGAGAGTTAATACAGAATAAGTGTATGAACAAAATCTCATTTTAGTTCCTCATTGCCTTAAGAACAAGATTGTTAAAACAGATAAATAGCAAATCACAAAGTACATGCATGAGAATGCAAACTGAGAGAAACAACACTTAAATGTGTTAAGTTACAAAAATTTAGTTCGTTCTGAGACCCTAAACCCTTACCATGATTTCATAATCTGCAAGACAAGATTATTTTTTGCTTGTGGTACTTGCATCCTACCCAGGAAAACCTTCTCACATTTTCATGTGAGCTTTCATTGTCTGTTCACACTTCTAATATTTTACTATCAAAAGTACTAAATAATATGCATTGAACTGAAATACAGCAACTACCTTTAGCAAACACATTCAGAAATATTTCATGCACTCTATTCTCTTTTATGGTTTATGCTGCAAATAGAATCTGACAGTTTTTAATATACAATCAACTTACATTTTCTGAGTTTGCTTCTATATTACCCTTACTGTAAAACCTCTGTTAAGGGTACATACATTTCCTAAGGAGCGATCCAAGGATCCCAGCACTTCATTCCAATGACAGTAAAGCCCAGACTGTTTTTCTTCTAATTTCAATGCATAAATTTCAGACTTCAGTTCTTTCAATCGATCTTCAAATTTTTTGCTCTTTTCTATGTAATCTAACCTGCAGTCCATACATTGGAGACAAAAAGCTTGTTAACATGACGGCTCAAGATCAGGCATACGAGGAAAGAGAAGAGAGGTAATTCTTTACTTCATTTTGCTTTTTTGATAGGCAAAAATCAAAAAAGGCACATGTCAGCCTGATTTCCCCTGGACCACTGAAAATAGGAATTGCTACCCCATCTCTCAACACTCAGGCACTTTCCAGCTCTTTACCAAGAACTACCTTTTAGGTCAGTAAAGTAATCCTAGCCCTCAGCACTAGAAGGAAGCTTCTACCCTCTCACATACTGTTACTCAAGCACAGAACTTCAGCCCCCACATCATGCTCTCCAAAACAACAAGATCCTGAATTTGTTACAGAATGCAATTTTTTAAAGAATGCATTTTTAAACGCATTAAGAATGCATTTGCTCTGTGCGAAAAACTAATCTTACACAGGAAAACTGTGCCATAAATGGCCTCCAGCTGAACATACAAGTAGAATGTCATCCTGGATCATTAGATGGGTAAACCACAAATCCCAAAGATTCTTTCTATACTTTACAGCATTAATGTACTGTCATGAGCATACTGATACCTTTCCCTCTCGATCTCAAAGGAGAGTCTCTTGAGGTCGATGTCTTTCAAATCCAGCTTTACCGACCCTTTGTCAAAGTTGGCATCTCTGGTGTCAGCTGGTGAGTACTGTGGGTACTTGACTGTGTGCTAAAGAAGGCAATACAAGTATTGAGAATGAGGTTTGATTGCTTGGATTTTTGATCGTTTCTCCAGGTTCTGCCAGGATGGCATGCTGAGCCATTTCATAAGGTCCACGTGGATTCCAAGCTGCACAGAGGCTACTGCAGCCCTCCCGCCTCTACCTGAATGGCCCCAGACTGAAACCCACAACCCACGTACAGCCAACGCCACACATATCCAAGGGCACCCTTTTTCTTTTAACAACTTCTTATAGTTTTGATGTACAGACATGAACAAATATCATTTCCAATTTGGTTACACTGTGCTTCAACACTCTGAGCTGTCTCATTGCCTGGAAATGTCACTACGCAGCCTGACTACAGCAACAAATGTAAAAACAATAGCCAGATGTTCCCCAAGATGAAGCGATGCAAACCAGAACAGGAACTTACAGGATAGTTGAGCCTGGTTATGTCCAAGAGTTTCTGCTTTGCTTTTCGTTCGGCCTCTCTGGCTTCATGCAGGTCTTGTTTGAGATGCTCTGCTTCCTTTGCTCTGCAAGACAAATATCCTGACATGGATGGCGATTTTGAACATAAAGCAACACCCATATTCCAGCTACCCATCCCACTAGTTTCTGGAGTACAAGGATCATTACTTAGATTCCCTTTCCTAGTAACATTTGTGGTAGGATAACCACATAGGGAACAAATTGGACACAGCACGACACACTCTGAAGGACAATCCTGCATGAATTGGCTGAATTAATGTTTTTTCCTACTCTTAATTTCCATGGGCTCAGCTATCTCCTGCTGATACAGATTCCCCAGGCTGTCAGAGATCCTCCCTGAGAAGGGGAGAGGTGCAATATAGGCACTCTTTACTTTGGCAAGTTCTTTGGCAGTATCCTAACACAAGCAAAAGGTTCTCAATAGCAAGGTTAAACATCCTCTGTTGACACTGCTCTGCATTTTTAGGCAGCACATAGTTGTGAAACATGCAATCCCCTACAACATGGTTTATATATAGCTTGTATTCCACATGAGTATATGTGGTTTATGCTTTTTAATGATTTGAAAAGGCTGTAGGAAAACACACCTTGGTTTCACTAAGAACAGGCTCATAATCCCCAGGACACAGAGACCGTTAAATTTAGCTAGCGAGGCAGTCAGTGCTCTTTTGATAATGCTGAATAGGAAAGGATGCTGCAAAATGTTTGTGGATCATTAATAAGGATCTCTAAAGCCTGTCTCATTCTGTGTAAACTCTTATTGACCTGAATCACAACCACCAGTACAAGATGGAACAATATGGAAGAAAGTTGAGTGACTCTGAAGCAGCACTTGAGGAAAAAAACTCCTTCCTGGCCTAAGGTCTGCAAAGAGCAGGACTTTTTCCACCCAGGCATCCCAGTAGGGTCCAAATAATCCCACCCAAGCAAATCCAACCTCCGGTCTGATTCCTTCACCAGCTTCACTGCTATAAGCTCTGCCTCCCTCATCTTTTGCTCCATCAGGCGTTTCTCTTCCTTGGTTTTCAGAGCTGTAATCTCCAGCCTCTGTCGCTCTTGCTCAGCTTCTGCTGCATTCTGGGCCAGCAATTTGGCCTCCTCTTCTGCAATCTGAGCTTTCTCAGCCAGCAACTCTGCTGCTTCCTGAGATCGTAGCTAGAAGAAAAGAGTTTTTCTTAGTCATTCTGTCTAGCATTTAGTGTCAGCGCTGCAGTCAGTCAAGAGGATGACGTTTTCCCAGAAGATTAAAGGATAAAAATGTTATTGCTTAAAACAAAAATAAAAAGAAAAGAAACATAATTATAGGGTTTGACCTTTCTCTTCTACTCCTAAATTGTCTAAATTCCTTCCTGCCTCTCACCTCCATAACAAAGGAGAGACACTTGCTCAGTATTAAAGACATCAAACAAATGCTGACAGAATCCTCCCCTCTCAGCTGTCAGTAGGATCCACACCACGTGCCTTTATCCCAACTTCAGTTCCCAGTGTTACATGAATTCCCTCCTCTTTGCTTTAGGAGAGCACTGAGAATCAAATCCAGGGGCAGCGGAATGGTTCACAGCACAGAGGCTAAGGAGATCAGGCTTCTCCCAGATATTCCAACAGGGCCTCTCCTCTACACATCAGAAACTCCTGCCTTGCCTAAGCCACAGCTTCTGCTGTCTCACAGGAACCATAACAAGAGGCAGTTCCCAAACCAAGAGAGTCCTTCAAGCTCAAGAACATTCAGAGTAACAATCTACTCACCAGGGCCTCATTGGCCTGCCTGGCTTCATCTTCCAGCTGGAAGAGACGCCTTTCCAGCTCTTCCTTGGCTCGCTCAGCTTCTTCTCGGAGCTGCTTCTCCCTGGCCAGCCTTTGATTCTCCATCTAGAAAGGGAATGAGCAGAACACAGTTTGTGGGTTTACAGCAGAATCTCAGCTTGGCCTGGAACACCATAACAAATGAGTGTAATGGGGAATGGACTGCTCTGGCTAGCAGACTGACATCCACCAGAAACAATGCTGAAGCAACTTGCACTTGACAGCACTAAACTCCACTAATTAGTTATAAGAGTTACTTGAGTCTGTTGGCAAAACATTTGGAGTGACCTGCCACGCACCCCAGATCTTTGTGATCACTGCTTTGGTTCCACAACCATCACTTACATCCTCAGAAGCTGCACACACTGGAGCAGCTCCAACACTCCTGCTGTGCTTTCTCATACCCCACACCTGTACTGATGCAAAGTATGGACAGCAAGAGCATCAGCCTCAATAATAATAAGTATTTTCAGCAGATCAGTATTTTGGGAACACAAGTCTACCTTTTTTCTAGCTTTTTCCTCCCTGGCTTGTGCTTTCATTTGCTGTATCTCTATTGAGTCCACTTTTCTTCTTCTCATAAATAGGTCATGGTTTCCAATACACAGCTGCAAAATCTGGACAGGAAAAGCAAAGAAAACATGATTGTGATACACAAACACCAACCATGGGGCGAAGAACTCCACAGAGGCCTCACAGGACAGAAGCTGACATGTATGAGTTTAGAAGAGTTCATAACAAAGAGGGATTCTTTTTGTCCTTCATCCTTCCCTGGTTCTAATTTCCCAAGAAAGGAAAGGCAATGAATCTAGTCTAGAAATGCACAGGGGGCAGCTGTGAGAATGGTCACCTGTGACTGCCCCTCTATAAGCTGAGAAATGGCCCAACCCCAATGGCTGTGTTAAGAAGCAGTTAGTGGTGAAACACGTCAATCAACTAGGTCCCTACTAGGGCCCTTCCTCCCTGCTTCTCTCAGAAAATTGCAGTGGTAGCTAGTTAAGAGGCCACAGTAGTCAGGCAGATGCTGCCGTGGCTTTGCCACCTTCCATATGCTACCACCTCTCAGCTTGGCTGCATATGGATTTCACTTTGTGACTCGGGGCTTGTTTCTACATCTCACTCTCCACTCATCTTCCCAAACAATCATTACAGAGGACAAGTGCCTCCTGACTCCTGGACAGAGCAGAAAAATACGTTGAAACTCAGTGTTTCTGGCCTCTAGCTGGGCTTCATGGGCAAACAGGATTCCTCATTCAGATACCACTCAGTATTACCAGGCTCTGTTTTAAAGGAAGAAAGCAGCACACTTACCAATTTGTTTACTTTGAGCTGGGAGGAAAAGAACTTGAAGACTTCTGCTTTTTTGTCAAGAGGTTTAATAGTTAACTGCATGAGAGAAAAAAAGCAAAGCATATTTTCAATGAAGGAGAAAAGAATAAAGCTGAAACTCTTAATACTGATGCAAACTTTACAGCCAGTTTGCACGGTAATAACCTTCATATAACCACCTATGCTGTGTACACTATACCAGAAACCCTGGAATACTTTTTTATTTAAGGAAACCAGAATGTATCACAAATCCCCAGAAGCTGTCATAGTCCTAAAGTTAAAGAGATGTCAAACACCTCTCCATTCAAATAATTTCAGGTGTAAATGAAATGCCTCACAGAGGCCCAGAATGTGTCTCTTCCTCTCAGATAGCCTCATGGAATTGTGTTTTTTACATTTTGTCCCTTCTCCCAAGCTGTTTTTGGAGGATGTGAAGAGTTATGCTACCCAGCCATACTACTGGGTCAGTACTCAGGATTTCGCTTTCTATGCTGAGCTCAGTTCAGCTGCATGACAAAGAACAGCTCTATTCCTTAAGATCCTGCTTTCTGTGACTCACAGGTTAGCACTTTATTCCTATTATTAATTCACAATGCAATGTGTAATTTCAGGTCATCTGAGTCATCAAGACCGTAACACACTATCTCATTTCACCCTGTAGGTAACAATCAGTGGAACACATCACCTGGTAAGAAGCAGTCCAATGAACGTCACAGAAAATAGTGGACCTTTAACATCCAGACTGCCCAGCTTCCCAACAATCAGGAATTAAGCAGTTTATACACAAAACTCCCGTGATGTTGAATGTTATGCAAGGAAAAAAAAATCCTTTGGAGGCAGAACTCTCCTGTAGGTTGCCCTGCCTGATTTGATGTATGTGAACTTAACTCTGGACAGCAAACCTGACTTTCAATGGGTTTTTGTTTGGTCAAGGTTTTTTGTTTGACACAGAAAGAAAGGCACAGTCTGTGCTGTCCTTTGGTTGCTAGCTTCCAGGTATTCAGTACCAATGCAGTGTTTCTGCATTTGTTTTTCTGATTATAACCTTCCATGTAGCCACATCCCTTTCATTTGAAATGGCTCCCAACTTCACCCGTTTTCTGCTGTACTTTCCAAAGCAGAAAATGGGCTATGAAATCAGAGCAAAATTGCAATGGTGCAGCCATGCTGAAGACTAAAATAATGCTCCAAAATTTGTAGAATTCAGGTATAAAACCACAGACATCCCACTGGATATCTCTTGACAGTGTACTTCAAACTTCATCTACAAGAACAGCTTCTGCAAGTAAAGCAGAATGGACCATTTAATCCCCACTGAGATGACTGAAGCCAGCCATAGAGGCACTTGTGATATATATCTTTTAGTAAAAGATCAATACACTTGTTTTGCAGAGGTCAAGCAGCACAAAAGAAACTAGAACAATGGACAGCAAAAATTTGGAGAGCTCAGAAGAGTCTTTGTCTTCTAGGTGAACTGAGGTTACACAGCACATCCGAAGGATAGGTCTGTTTCAGTTTTGTAACAAACCTCCCAAGATTTTTTCCCAAAATTATTTGAACAGACAGCTATCAGCCTGTTCCAAGAACCCCAGTCCACACCCATGCCATACAAAAGCAATAATATATCAGATTCATCATACCTCTTTCTCACTATAGGAAATATTTCTGATAGCACTCCACTCAAATGACTTATTCGGAGAGAATCTGTTATTAATACTGTAGATATGAATACCTTTAGCATCAACTCCAAGTAGGAGATCCGTATGGTTTTTATTTTGCTAAACAAAGCACAAAACAGATGTCAATAAAAAATTCACTGTGACACTTAACCACAGAAAAGAACCACACTTATTTTAAGATAACATATGAGTGTTTTCATAGAAGAAATTATGAATGTGGTCACTGCCAAAGAGAGACCCAACAATCCCAAAAAGAAACTCAATCCCTTAAAATGACTGAAATAGCTCAACTTTTTTAGTTTATTTATCCTTTCTCCTGCTATTACATATTCAAAATCACCCAAAAGCTTTGATAGGCCACCACTGTTTTATTCACCAGCTCACTTAACAGGCAAGTAAACTGAGTCAGGACATTCTGGACAGCCACTCTGACAGGAAGCGACAAAAACAGGACCCAGAAGTCCTAGTTCCAATCTTCCTAGAGGAATGGAAAGCAACACTATCATCATACTCAACAGCAGTTGCAAATTGCTAAAATAAAACACTTACAGCAATGGGAAAGTAATTGACACCATACATTTCCAAGTCCTGGGCAATTTTCAGGTAGTTCATTTCAGCTTCATCCCTAGAGAATAATACTGTGATCACACTTGGAAACTTTTATCCAACCTTTCCCCTCCTCACTAACTCTACATTCCCCACATTGAAAAGAACAGGCAATATGGTCTTTGGCACTTTCTTTAATTTTGCTGAGTTGCTCTCAACAGCATAAGAAGGGTGATAAAAATAACATCTCTTCAGAGAAAAAAGGATAGTAAACTTTTGCCTGTTATGACCTGTCACATAGAGTGCAATCTTTATTAAAAATCAGCTCCAATCTTATCTTTGTGAGGTTTTTTTTTTCATTCCATTGCCATCTTTTGGAAAGTTACTCTCCCATTGTCTTCTGTGACATGGGGCTATTTCCTTCAGGAAGAAGAGTTCATTGCAAAATAAATCTCGAACAAGTTCTAAACTTGTTCAAGAAAGTAATTTGGGCGAAGTCCAAACGATGGTGAGAACCTCCCCACCCACTGTTGTTGTTCTCCCTCCGAAAGGAGACGCAAGCAAGTCTTGAGGAAAACATCCAGGCAAAAAAGAGCTAAGAAGCTCTGACAACGAAGACAAACCAAACTGAATGATCAGGAAAGGCTACCTCTGGGTGCCAGCAACTCCTTGATAACTGAATTTCCAGGCACCAATATCTATAACTTTCCTAAGTTAGAAAAGTAGCAAAGTAGTCACTGTTAAGAGAAGTCATGCCAGCAACTCCAGGAACTTCACTGACTCCCTTAAAAGGCTAATCTTAGGGCTAAACAACATTAACAATGAGCTCACATATTCTGCAAGAACTGATTTTTGCTGGCATCTCTATTCCAGATATACTTCAGCCCAAGCACTCAGCTTCTCTGCCCAATCCAAAGCAAGTCCAACTTGCAAGTACTTGGTGAACTACACAAGATGACACTCTGTACCTAGAATAATGAGGGGTTCTCCCTCGCTTAGGGATAAAGGAACCTAATAAAAGCATAGATTAGAGCCCAACTTCTCTTCGCTCACCTACAACGGCCAAATTTTAATAAAAGAGAAACAACTGGTTACTAAGCTATATGGCATTTCCAAAGAATGGAGTGATTTCAATACCTGGCAATACCCCTGTGCTCAGCATACCAAGCAGTGATCTTTTCTTCCCACATCTCTGCCGTCAACTGATACTGCCTGAGGACCTACGGAGAAGGGAAGGAGTTTGTTTTGCTTTGAACATACAAACACACGTGCTGCCTCTCCCAGGGAACACGAATACAGCAGTGCGGTTCACAGCTCGGTCATTTCACCAAGCTCAGGGCAAACACAACATTTCTAAGGCTCTGGTTAGTCACAGAGCAGTATCTGTGCTACATCAAAGCGTTGATTCCAAGATTTGTTTTCATACACAATAAAGACTTACCCGTTTGGGTAAAAGTTCATCATGGGCTAGAAAGCCTGGCTCATGAAAATTCGGATCGTAGTCACCATACTGTCCCAAGAAAAGAAAAGATACTTCAACTTACTAGAATGCTGA
Source organism: Rhynchotus rufescens (assembly GCA_032273925.1). Lineage (NCBI taxonomy): Eukaryota > Metazoa > Chordata > Aves > Tinamiformes > Tinamidae > Rhynchotus > Rhynchotus rufescens. The sequence goes on from JAVCKT010001942.1 coordinate 22,472, forward strand.
AGAACTTCCTGGCTGTGTAGTTTTTGTTGGATGCAATTGCCCAAGACAGATTCAGTTTTCCCATATACAGGGAAAAGCACAAAGAGGCTCCCCTCACCTCTTGTCCCATGCCTCTTGTTCCAGTGTAGCTACTAAGGTGGCCTGTGGCCTTAGGCAGAGTTCTGGTAACTACAGATATAAAGGAATCACCCAGGACTTCTGATGCCTCCTGAGTTATGAACTAAGTTCTAGGGTGTAAGTGCATTTACTTCTACTGCACATGGGCAGGGCTGCTGCAGATGGCCACCCCACCAAGATCTTGCCTGAATTCTGCCATTGTATAAATCTTTGACAATTCATTATATCCTGAGAGATACTTAATCACATCCCACCATGAGGTCAGGCAACTAAGTGTGAGCTCAAGACATCAGCACCTGCTGTATCCAAGGTCTTTTTTTTAGAATAATAAGAAAAGATGTTAACCAGGAGAAACCTCATACTAAAAGGTTAGGTCCAAAGTCTCCTGAACTGTAAAAGAGCAAACAAGCATCTTCCCAGAAGCCTTGTAATGGCTCATAATGACATATAATGCTTATTTTCCCTCCTGTATCTGTATTTCTCTGGATGGCCCTCTTTAATGAAGTTTAATGCTTTTGCACATTTTACTTACCATCATGTAAATGAGTTTGTTAAAAAAAGTAATAAAAGAGCACTATTATTCACAAACCTTGGCCTGAACAGCATAAGAAGCCAGTAAAACTGTTGCCTCTGGAGAACAATAAATTTCTTCATCCAGTATCTGCTTCTTAACCTAAATCAAGAGAAAAGGGGAGCAAGTTACAGAAGAAGCTCAAAGTCAGGACCTTAGGTCAGGTTTGAAATGAAACTAAACATGCCCAGACTAATAACTTGGCAGCAAGCATCATTAGGAGTTAACAGCAACAACAAAACAACATTTGGAAACACAGGAAATCTTTGCTTAAGGTTACATTGAAGGAAAACCCAATTTTTTAAAAGCAAAAGTGCCTTAATTCCAAGTTCTATGAAATACCAGTCAGCTGTCTCTCTGCACTTACATCCCAAAAGCTGAGAAGAATGTGCTACAGAACGTAATTTTATGGTCTGTGTTTCATTTCACTATTTTT
>JAVCKT010001943.1:0-14924 GCA_032273925.1 Rhynchotus rufescens
TTTAGGTGCTCAGCTTAAGGGAATCTTGAAAAGCCTGGTTTAAAAGACCAGAAGTGCTTCTCAGCTATAACTTCCAAAAAGTGCTAAGAAGCCCTCAACTGGGATTATTCAGTTCATTAGTCAGTTTGGATCATCTGGGACTGCCCCTTTGACTCTTCACATGCTCTGCTGCCTCTCCCTCCCAGCTCCCTCTTTCCCATCCCATCTCTATGGACAGAGAAAAATCCTTCCTGCATGAGGCCCGGGGATAATTCTGTTTCCATGCCACATATGGCTCAAAATAACTTTATTAACTTCAAATGATGCACTACTCATTTGTACAAAATACTGCAGAGCCATCCATCTTGGTCTTCTCTGCTGTTAAAGGAGGAGAGGGCCGTATCTAAGTGTGCTTATTTATGAGTGCCTTATTTAACTCTCCCAGTTGCACAGACTTTGCAGTACTCCCAATTTCAAAGAGGACGTCTTGGATTAGAAAACAGAATTTGGATTATAAAGGCAGCAGTATTTGGGAAAGCGAGTTGAACACACTTGTCATCAGTCTGAATTAACATTACACTGCCCAAGGCAACAGATTGCTGAACCTCTTAACTCAGTAGAGTCAGGCCCTGCTCCCTGCAAGGTGCATCTCTGCCACTCGATACACAAGCTGGGAATCGAAGAAACTGGTATTTCCACTTCCTGCACGAGGGAGAGGTGCCCTCTACTCATCTACAGTGTCCTCTGCTATTGAGGAGAAACTCAAAGTGATATCAAACTCTGTTTGTGGTCCGTATTCTCTATACTGACTTATCACCACAGACACGGTCTCTGTTAAACCATCGTGTTGAATGGGAAAATGGATTTTGTGAAAAACAAGCACTTGAAGTTTTCAATTTATAAAACATATGTTTTTTAACATCTATTGTTTTTCCTCCTTGTCTTTTCTTAAACACACCAACATTCATGATTCAGTCTCTTCTTTACTACGTGAAGTATCTATAATCATTTTAATATCTGACCCAAAAATGTTGCGGAAGGAGAGTCATGAAAATCTAGAATTCTGAACAGTGCAATCACTTCCTTTTCTTTTTAAGCCTTTTCTCCTTTTGTGTGTGTGTGTTTTTTTTTTTTTTAAGAGACAACTTTAAACCAATGTATTTCGGATGACAAATGCCTTCCAACCTAGCCAGATCATAGTTTTCAGCTAAGTTTTGGACCTCAGTAAACTGCAAAGCAGAGCTCAGTTACAACTACACAATAGAGCTGAATTCCTCTAAGGAGTCGCTGGGAAGAGGCGATTTCTTGTTTCCTCTGCACTCGCTTCATGCCACGAGTCCCTGCCCCTTCCCCTGCGCTCGCTCTGGAACTCACCCAGCCCTTGCTGAGCTGACTCAATTTGCTAACGCAGCACCAGCTAATCCGATGAAAAGGTGAAGAGCCTTCCATGGCGTTGGCTGGATGAGTCAGCTCAGGAAGGGAAGGCAAGTGTTAGAGGCAGTGCAAGGGATGTGGCAGCAGTGATCAGAGCAGGACGCTCAGCTCAACAGGACCCCGCTTACCCCTATTCCAGCCCGCTGGATTTGCCCAACAAATTCAGATTCTGCTTTTCTGAGCCACACAATTTTATTTTACCAACTGAATCATGCTTCAAAATCTCAAGAGCAACCTATTTACACGGCAGTCCTAGGAACACACAGTGGCAAGGGAACTTTTTGGGCTTTTACCTTCCCCGAATATGAGCTCAGCCCGTAGGTTGTTAAAGACTTTCCGCCAACTAAAACGACGTCCTCGCCGAATTTGTAGGATGACTCGAGGAGAGATTCAACCGTGAAAGGAACCGCTTCCATGCTCTCTCGATCTCGATCCCACTGGAAAAGGTCCCCATCCAAGGAAGGAATTATCATCTTATTTCCAAACACCTAAAAGAAATGCATTGAATGGGCTGTTAAACACCCCTTAAGCATAGTTCTAGTGAAACACAGAGCACAAACAGAACCACTGAATAATAAGACTGCTCTATATGCCTATTTCTTTATTTTTCCAGTTTTATATCCCAAAATCTTCTGTTTTAAGTTATACTGAAGAGAGAAAAAGGTTAAATATTAAAATTAAAGCCCTATTTCACTATTTTTACCGGTTCTTTAAAAACCATTCCAGGATATGACACTTCTTCCACTTTAAGCAAATCCATTTTAAAGATCAAGCAGCCAACATATCAGCATTCATCCAACCTGCAGAAAATCTGCAGATCAGGGGAATAACTTAAGAGGATAAGGGGAATAACTGAGGAGAGTGAATACTCACAGGCTATAACACAACTACGACCGGCTATTTATAATAGTTTTAAGACAGGGCACTGCAAGCCAAGTTCTTTTTCATATTCTTTAGCTAAATGCAGGATCTCCCATTCACTTTAGATTAGAAAAGTGAATTCTGAAAAGCTGAGACTGTATGTGAGCAATTCTGCAACTAATGACTACTCCAGAAAACGCATTATCCTTTAAAGCAGACAGAGCAATTATTATTTAAATCAGAGCTCATCTTTCATTTTTGCCTTTTAGACAGCTAAGTCTAGCTTCTCCTCCCTGCAATTTCTTATGTTTAAGAATACAATTCCTTTAAAACTCATCAAGCTCCTTCTTAAGCACCCAACAGGTCAAGGTATCTTCTGCAGGACCCCGAACTCCATCCATTACACTGAGATGCTCAAGGAGATCCTCGCTCGAAGTGTGAGTCACTGTCAGTGAGTACTAAGGGACTTATTAAGAAACTCATTATCTGCATGGTCGACCATAACTAATATTCTGGAGCCACAGCAGCTGTGCCTGTCAAGAACATTGGGAAACCATAATCCATATAATCTTAAACTTTTCAGGACTAATAGAGAAGATGATAATGCTTTTTCAGAACCTCTCTCCATTTGGGTAGTACCCTATGGCATACTGACATTATGTTTTGACACCTTACACTTTATCACTTAAAGATGGCTTTTGGTACATGCGTGTTAGTGACTCCAAACAAAATATTCCTGCGTAGACTCTAAGACACTGGTTTCTATTACAGAAAGATCCAAAAGGTTTCTGGTCTTATTTCTGGAACTAGTGAGAGGACCTGAAACTGCATCTTCTGCATGACTGAAATTCTCTCTACCAGGAAATTTCTTATTCCTCTAACTGGGTCACAGAAGAGTATATGCCACTAGGCAGAGTTGGGATTCATTTAAATAGGGAGGGAAAGATCTTGTAGATCTGTGCATATCACGACTAATATCTGATAGAGCTTGTTCAAAGAGAACATTTAGGGGACATTACCTCACAGAGTTGGTGACTGCACCTAGATCCCTCAAGGATCCAGGACCAATGCTCTCCAGCACAGAAAAGTCTCACGGTGATTGACAATTAAATAAAACATCCTCACAGGGACACAGTGGGTAATTGAAGAGGTGATAAAAATAGACCCCTGAGTAGATGCAAAGCACCTTGCAAAGCAAAATGAGGTAAGTTTTTCCCCACCCACATGTTCACCTTGTGAAAAGAAAGGCAGGATCAGGTAGAGCGAGCTGTGAGACACAAGGACCACTGCTTTATTGCCCACCTGGGGTGGGGGGATACACACACACATTTACAGAGAGAAAACAAAAACAAAAGCAGAAGTTTGCATGGGGAGAAATTTTAGAAATCACACAATCAGTAGGAAAAAAGGCAACCAAATAAGGCCAAGAGCTGCTTTTATTACAGAGCAGCCCTATGAAGCTCAGAAGCAGAAACCTCCAGATTTTGGAAAATGCTTTCGGGAAAACAAAAGACTCTGATGCCAACACTGTGGCCTTAAAAAAGTTTGACCACTCTGTTAAAATGTTTGCTTTACGCAGAATAGAAATGTCACTGCGATCCTTTTAGCAATACACTCTTTCATAAATGCAGAATAATTTTGACGAAACTTTTAGCCTGATGTTACATGAATAAATCCCGTCAGGCCTTTTATTTGCAAGGTCCAAGTGCCTGCCAGTGATTCGGGGCTAATCTACAGCCATACAAGATATTCTACGGAGTAAGAAATGAACAACAGACAAAGTTCTTTATATAATCAGCTTTGCAAAGAAACAATAGCTAAACCAGCCCCTGTACTACAGTTTCAGCATATGGAGATCAAGCTGAGTAAATCCTGTTTTGCCATCAACATATCACATGGAAATCTATTAGCCACAGCTGTGTACAGGGGATGCAAACAAAGGAAGGGAAAGGTAGGGAGCACTGATTCCCGAGGGGCTGAGATGGGCTTTTTTGAGCAAAAAGGAACGTTTGTTCTTCAGGAATGAACGGGACAGCATCCGTAGGGTCTCTTCATAAGGAAGACAGCCTTGCTGGGCACTCGGTGCCAGCTCCCGGCTACCAGAGCCAGCAGGGAACAGGTTGTGCAGCAGCGGTGGGGAGTGGGCAGAGCAGGGAGGAATGACGTAGCTCCGAGAGAAAGGACTTTGACTAGGGCAGCTCCAGCGAAGAACTGGAGAGATCCCAGTGGTGCCAGGTCTGGATGTAGCTCAGAAGCCCAAGGTCAAGCAGGGTCAGAAGCTTTCAAGACACAGGAGAAGCACCACTGGGAATGGGGACATTAGGAAACAAAGAAATGCAAGGATAATTGAGAAGACAGAGACCCAATCCTTAGGGCAGGAAACCAAAGGCATGCATCAGGAAGGCATGCAAAACCAAGCTGGCCCACAAACCTAACGCATACTCTGAATGTCAAAGCAAGCCAGACCATGGGTAGGGTCCCTTGCTCCCTCTCCCTTCAAACTCCACGCCAAGGCGAGGGAAGAAGAGGTTATGGTGACCTGCCTTCCCACAAAACAGGACATAGCTTCTCTCTCCAGGTGCAGTAACCACTTATATCCTTTGAGAAAATACACACACACACACACACACACTCTTCCCGTTTTCACTTTCTTTCACCACTTGCCTATAACAAGTTAGGCATCAGTTAGCAGGTAACTTCAGTCTGCTCACCTGGTTAGGGTCTGGGGTCACAGGTCCTCACAACCCGACCTCCAGACCAGCCACATTCTCCACTTTCTGCTGAACATTTAGTTATGTCCTCACCTCAGCTTTCATCGATATGTCAAGTCCTAGAAGGTACGTAGAGGTCAACTTCAAGTGAGATCCCCATGAATTTCTACTAGGTCATTAGGCAATTTAATTCATGCGGCCACAGTCACATCAGACACATGGCAGTGGCACCCAACTATGAGCAGGTTCAGGTGGTTGGATAGATTCCTGAAGCCACAACTGCAATGGGTCCTTGCCATCAATTTGGGACAACTAGAGAGGTCAGCAAGCAACCAAAGGTTGCATCTAGTGCTGAGCATGGCAGCGCTGTGGTGGTTAACTCAGGGCTGCAGGGATAGCAGCACACACAGCACCGGATTTCCCTCAACCTTAAGTTCTCCAGGGTTTGATCTGTGATTCCTGGGAAATTTTCCACTATTAAACAAGAGAGATAAAACACTGGTCATCCCTGGGAACACCACGCCCAAATTTCCAATAGCAAGTTTGCTTAGCAACATGCACTTGTATACTCCCAAGATACGAGTCAAATCAGGTCATCCTTTGCATGAATTCGAAAAAATTCTGACAGCAAGGCAGTAAACTGCTCATCTGTTAAGATCTCAACCCCTATAAATTGCAGATGAAAGCCAGGGCAGCCCTGCTTGGTTTTGCTGATCCTCTGCCTTTGCTGATCCTCTGCCTTTGCTCCCGATCTTAAGAGGAGTCTAAGGGAGCAGAACATCCCATACGAGCTGGGAAGGAAAGACTGAGAAAAGACACAGCTACTGCCTGCGAACCCACTGAAAGGGCTATTAGACCAAGGGGCAACGCCGGTGTAGGAACAGATGGGGTTGAATGACCGTGAATAAGTGTGAGCGGGACATTTCAGTTACCGACCTTCACACGCGTGGCATTTTACAAGAGCCTCCAGCTGGAATAGCAAAACAAAACCATCTTCTTGCAAGAGCAGTTTACCTATACCTAGATGACACAGTCCTGACAAGGGACTGCACTTGATTACCCTGAATGTTCTCTAGTACTAAAATGGCTTTATTTGAAAATCGGGGCAGCTGTGCAAATTTTCAGGTAAACACACGTGTCCAACAAGAGGCACTGGCAGGCATGAGTAGTGACATTATTTTTTCAGCTTTTAGCCACAGAGGCTGCAGAAACCCGGTGCATAACATGAATTGCTATCAAGGCTCCTGTTCTCTAGGATATCTAGAGGCAGCCAAGGGACTTTCCTTGAAAGTGGAAGGCAGCCGCATCGGCATGCGGCTCAGGTAGAGGAATGACATCAGCCCGTATCTGGGAGGCATTACCTCATCCTCGCCCCGCAGTGAGTCACCCGGCAGTCAGCTGCAAATCTCCTGGCACGGCAAATGTAGGTTACGGCGCCGGCGCGCGCGCTCCTCCGAGCCGCCGGCGCAAAGCGCTGTTTGTTCAGCTCCGCCGGGCGGCAATATGGCACATCATTGTTCAGCGGCTTGTCGTTCACAACTAACACTTGGTGGGGGGGGAAAATAAGGAATGAAGAGCGTGGCAGGCAGCAGCGGCCCGCGGAGGCGGCGCCGCGGGCTCCGTGGGGCGGGCGCGGCCCTGCGGGCGCTGCTGTCGCCGGGCGGCGGCTGAGGTAATGGCCGCGCTGCGCTGCGGAGGCGGCCGCGGGACGCGCCGTCTAGACGCCGTGCTGGAAAGGAGGGCACCCCACGAGAGATCCCGCCGCGGGGTGGGAGACGGGGGTTGGTTTTTGAGGAGAAAGGAGCCGGGTAAAGGGAGGGAAAACGAGCTCGAGCTGTCATGCGAGGGTAATGCTTGTTTCCCGTAATGAAAAATCATTAGCATATGAAGCAAAAATCAAGTGTGCGCACGTGCAGATGGAGCTGAGACAAATCTGGTGCCAAAAAAGTCGCTATCAGCTGCGTTGGACTTTATACTAACTCCAAGGAAATAACTAAACCGAGGGAGAGTATTCCCCTCGGAGCAGGAGTCTTAGGTCTCTTATCTGTTTCTGAGACTTAAGCTGGTGGATTTCAAATCTTCCCCATGTGATAAACTCTCCCTTGTGTGAGATGCTCGTTCTGGTCACTACTGATAAGCAGATAACCGATAGTACTTGTTCTACATGGGTCAGGTTTGCCTAGGACCCATTCATCAAATGCGCCTTCTGAAGGACTCTCAGGACTACCCACTAGCTCAGGACCTTCCTCTATTAAAGGAGGTTACTCTTCCTCTTTAGTCTGGATTTAAGCAGAGCTGATTCATCTGTTTTACCTACGTGCAGAAACTGAAGCACAGGATACACGGATGACAATGTAGCTTTGTAAACTTAGGTAAATGCTTTTTAAGCAGAAATATACTGGGATGCAGGGAAACAGAGTCCAAGGATGTACTTTTCCCATTTAACTTTTTGCTAGGTCTGCAGCACTGACCCTTCTTTAAGGAGAGGACAAAGAACCAGACACCAGTACTATGTTAAAGAAAAAAGAAAGCCCATAGAATTATTTCACTGCCTAAAGCACATGCAAAAACCAACATCCTCCACAGCGCATAGTCCTGTTTAACCAGCCAAGGGAGTCAAGACGTGACAAAGGGCAGTCCATGATTCACATCAATCCTGTGTACAATGACCTTCTGAGACGTTCTCAAGGGTAACGAAGAAACCAAAACAGGAAACACCTATAGATAGTTGTTTTGTCTAGAACAACTGCATTTCTTGTAAATACCAATACACTTTGTTTCAGCACCGTAGCTGTTTTCAAAATATGTACACGTGTCAGTTGCTGACTACATCCGGCTCCTTGCCACCGTGCCGAGACCATCTTCAGCACCAGAACCACAAGAAAGGTTGTGCTTAAACTTCCAACGATTGGGTGTTTTGCCTCGGCAGTTTGTGAGAACAGGACACGTGGTCCTGATTCTCCGATGAGGTAAGGGACAGCCAATGCCAGGCTGGCACATCAGAGAAGCCAAAGAAATGGGTGTTATTGAAGCAGGTGTGCAATACAGCAAAGAGCTCTGCATGGGGGAAGGTAGGCTATATGCCTCTAACATGTAAAGCTTTTTCTACCCGTGAGCTCAGGAGGGCTCAAGAGATGTGTCAAGTCACCAAACATGACCCCGCTTGTGCCTGTGGCCATGGCAGTTGCTGTGTGATGCTAGGGTCTACTTAGTAAGGCTGTTCTTCTCTATTACCTTCCATACTCCTCTACCTGATGGTTTCTCCTTGAGTCTTCCTTGATTAGGGAAGAACGGGCCAAGCTGAGCTTTGGTGGGCAAATATTTCACATGCACCAAGCATGTGCTGCAGAGCACTGAAGGGAAACTGCACCCCAGCCTTATGCCTGGGCAAATACAGGGATTTAAGAAGTTGTTTAGTCCCAAACTCTCCAAACACTCCCCCATTTCCCTCCATAAAGACCAATATATATATGTGTGCGTGCACCACCCCTATATATATATATATATACACACACACACACACACACACACTGCTTTTGGAAATGCCACCTGCAATGTCCTGCCCAGAACTTTATTAAATGACTACAGTTGATATCAGTCATGAGTCTACGTTTGAAACCTGAGTAGAAACAGTCCTGACAAAACTGTGTTTTAAACAAAGAGACACAAAAAGCAGCAGCACTGTAGCTGCAGAATACATTCTCACTACCAGTGACAAGGGTTCAGCTTCGTAGTAAACTTGAGTTTGTCATTAAAAGGAACAGTTTTGCACTGTTCCCTACCCCTCCTTGAGCAGCCATGCAGAGAAATGGATGGAGGAACCACAGTGAGTTAACCAGACCCTGCCCCAACTTCAAAAGGTACCAGTTCGCCAATGCTGTTTGCTGTGCAATCAAATAAACCCTTCTGAAGCAGCCTAACAAACTAAAACGCTGCCGTTACTTTAATCATAGTCAAACAAGACTTGGGGTTTTGACTACAGAGATGCCAGCCTGCTTTGCTGCCATGGTAACAGACTTTTAAAAACTGCTCCCCTTAATAATAAAAACAGCACAGTGCTTTAAGAAAGACTTGATTTTGACATTATTCCATCCTCCCTTTTTAATGTCGTAAGTTTTATTAATAAGAAAAAACTGTAACAGTTTTTCAGAACTTAAGAGCATCCTCCCCGAGACAAATGGGAGCTGCAGCTATTGAGCCCATCACTCAACGACTTGACAATAACAGCACATATGGAAAAAGATGAGGAAAGAAAATGAAAATTACTACTAACCTCACTTCTACAAAAACAGGAACATAAGCTACCATGGCAAAAGTGACATTGTACCAGTACTAGCATGTTTTAAGCTGATGCTTTAACTTATTTTGTCTTGAGCTCCTCTTGGAAAACTACTCTAGGGAAAAGCAAGAGGCTTCTCTCTTAAGAGAGGGGGTAGGAAGAAGGCAAGAACAAAACCACTCTCCCTTTAAATTCCAAGATTTAGACTGATCTCTGCCAGGCTTTTAGGTTTTTGCCCCCAATCCTGCCAGGACGGGGAGTTTAAGGCCACAGAGAATTCATTAAAAGTGCCCTGGGCTGCAGAGCTACTCACGGGAAAAGGGAGTCCAGCACAGGAGGGGAATGGGCAGGGCAAAAGCAAAGTCTCTCCTTCTTCAAGGATTTTTTAAAATGCAGAAAGGTTAACTGAGAGCGTGCAGAAAACGCACTGCAAGTCTGACAAGGATTAATGCATGCAGAGCAGAGAGTTCACAAGAAATTCGGAAATGAAACGTCAGCGGTTGGGCTGCGAGAGGAATGATTTGTTAAACTGCCTGAAATGCTTGAAGAGCCTGGAACAGGCACTGTCATGGGTGTGTTTGTGCACACACATATATATGTGCATAGATACCATATACACATACCGCACATGTGCATATAAAATGTGTTGAAAGTTGAAAAAAGTCACCAGGGCAAAATAGATAATTTTTGTTGTGTTCCGGGCAGCTGAAATCCAAATATCTCTCCTTGGTTCTGGGTGAGGTGTTTGTCCTGGCATTACTCGAGCTGATCCATTTTAATATCCACACACACTAAAACTGCTCAACAACCAATAAAAACACAGTCTACCATATCCAATTAAATTACAAGCTACTATAAAAATAACTGAACAACAGAGGAGGCTTGGAGACAGCAAGCTGACGATAAACATCCTCTCCCACATTTGCTACAGTATTTTGACAACGTCTGCGAGCACCACAATCAAAAGCTGGCCATAAACATTAGCCCAGAATGACTCCGGTTTAAAAACTTCTCTGGCTTTGTTCAGAGAAAAGTATCACTTGCGAGCCGAGAGCTCTGATATCATTCAAGGCACAATATTTAGCTAATTTAGCTTCCCACGTGCCTTGGTAACGGAAGTTGTCTACCCCGCTGTGTTATTACAGTATGAGTTAAGAGGACACATGTCAGCACGTTATCAGAGCCTCATCACTGCTAACCACATTAAGTGTCACTAGGAAAGCCACGAAGCTGCAGTTATAGGAAGCCTTTTTTCTTTGCAAGTGAAGGAGCCATTAAAGTGATACGATGCCTTTGAAGATGTGCACTTCTGATAAATACCCAAGATCGCTTGTCAGAGGAATTGCCCTGCTTGTCACCCCACAGAAAACACTGCAGTGCATCAGGTGAACCCCCAACACAGGAAACTGCCCAGGTTTACTACCCCCTTCGCCCAGGTTTACTGCTCCACATTTGACAAGTTTGACAGGATTTTCTACTAGAGCAGAACATTATGTTTTGTGCTATCCAAATTTTTCGAAATAATTGTTTCTTAGTTGATAAATTTTTGTCTGGTAAATATTAGAAATTTGATTTTCAGAACTGCAACTAGTTTGTTTAGTTTTATCAGGAAAGATCTGTCCACAGATCTCTCTAAGTTTGCCAGGTATTCCATGTGAGTCTCTAGTAAAACAAAAATACCCCTCGGGCCACCGGGAACATCCATACATCTACAGAGTTAAAGAGCAGTCACATCTATTTTCCTCTCATAAAGCACAGGCTCTGCTCCCTCTGATAGCCCTAATCGGCCTTCTCTGCTCCAATTGTAATTAGAATTTATCTTTCTTTGAAGTACAATTCTGGACGCTCACTTCTCGTTCATTATGTGCTTTTCCAGGACCATTTAAAGCCCTAATCTCAGCACCATTTAAGGCCCTAATCTCTCTCTGCCCCCGGGCAGCAGGATCCCATTTCCCGTCCCTGTGCAGCGGTGGGGATGGCAGCTGAGAACCTGTCACAGCATCTCCTGCACAGAAAAGTCCCTATTCACCGTGTCAACCACCACCTCCAACCCTCTGCCCAAGGGCTGTTATCAGTCCCCAGATCTGTGGGCATTCAGTTATGTCCAACTCACATTTCTAGTACTAAAGTGGCATGATTTCTGAAAGCCAGATGATACCCCAGCCTTCCTCTATGGGAAGGGGACCTCTTGCTCTCACAGATCTGATATTCCAACATACACCTTAGTAGCAAGCCGAGGTAATGAACAACTACTGGACACCAGGAACCATCAGTAACACGTAACAGTTACACCACTTCATCTGAATGAAAGAGATTTTCCCCACGCTGGTCACCTCAGTCCAGTGATTTACTCTGCTTACCAGAGCAAAGGAGGACAGTTTGGGGGTCAATTACAACATACAGAAAATAATTTTTACAGCATTAAGAGGAATTTTCAATATTAAATTCTTTGTTTTCTGAAGTGACACGTCACATAGATGTGTTTACACTCTAAAGTGTCAGAGAGCCAACTCCTGAGCTTCGATGTGAAGTCTGATGCCACCGCACAGCATTTGCTCCTACGTGAAGCCCACAACGGTGCCCAAAGACTCCTCTGAGCGCTACACAGAAAACACCCTTTCTGGTGCCAATGTATACATCACACCAGATGTTTACATTAAAAGTTAATATTAATCTTACTGAGTCAGACAGATGGGTTTTTTTCGGAGGGAACAGGGGGATGGGAGGGAGAAATCCTGAAGTATAATACTAATCCTGAAGTATAATACTAATGAAAATTAATTGAAATACATTAAAGGAACATATTTTTTAATTCAGGCTAATAAAATTAATAGAATACTTCTACACAGTGCCCTAAGTGGTGGGTATGATTTTCTCAAAACTGACATCATAACATTTCTCTCTCAAAGAGAGAACTGAAATATTTACCCTCCCCTAACCCCAGGCAGTGCACATAAAAGCAAACCTAGAAATCACAAGTCTGCATCTCTAGAGGGCGTTTTGACCTCTCGTCTTGCTGCGACCTGCTTCAGCTTTGTAATTTCTTCCGTCCTGAGGAGCAAGAGGCCAGAGGATAAGAGTCGCTGAATTTCTTGCCTCGTCCACAAAGCAGCCCGGGATGGCTCCTTTGGTCCTTCTCTGCCCTTCACAGGACACACAAATTGCTTTCGTGGAGGCACAACCAGCCTTTCAGGGCTGTGCCCAGGCTGTCAGCATCTCACGGGTGTCGCAGGGCACCGCTGCTGCTGGACGCTTCACAGCAGAACTTCACGTTTCTTTTCTTTTGGGAAATATCAAAGGATTGAGAATTTTAAAATGCCTGCAGCACGAAGCAAGAAAGAGGAATTTATACTGTATACTAAAACCTTTCGTGATGGAGATTTACAGACTTGCAAATCCCTTCCTAACTTACATACTGCTGTAAGCATCAGCCTGTCCTCTCCACAGGGCAAAACAGGAATAAACTGAAGATACCCACTGGTCCAGGCTGTCTACAGGACAATTAATTTCCAGTTTGCCTCAGCATGTTCAACTTCTCTGCATCTCCACATTTTTATGGAGGAAAAAATTACTAATGCTAAACAGTCTCACAAAAAACAGCTATTTTTAAGGAGGAAAGAAAAAAAAGGCACAGGCAGACAAATGTCTACACTTACAGAAAAAAAAAGTTAATTTTGCATGGCTATAATGCTAAAAATGGCAAGAGTACAATATTTAATGCAAAGCACAAGTCTGAAGGTATTGAGAGCCATTAGAAAAATAAGGACGTTGATTAACAGATTCTGCAACACCACATCACTCAATTATTTCAATTTCTGCAGTTACAATGCTATATTTACTGTGACTGCTATGCCAGCCCCATGGATTCAAACTCATTGTCACACGATCCCAAATCTCCCAAATTTGGAAATGGGATTCTTAGGAATTACTCTTTAATACCCAATGGGGAGCAAACACAGTTACTTCTGTCCAGTAGATTCAAGAAGTCTCTATCCCACCTACTGAAACCATGATTTGAGCCACCCCAGCTCAGCTCCCTGCACTCTTGCTGACAGCTCTTAGTGTCACAGCCACAAACTTATTTTCAAGCTGCCACTCTCACCTCATCACCACGAAGTGTCCCCCTTGTTTCCCATTTCTCATCCACCTCGACCACCAGCTTTCTCAGGGCAGCATCCTCCAGGTCACCCATCCTGTACTGGGTCTTTTTCTGTCTCTTCACCTACCTCTCTTCTCCAGTGCCCCACTGTCCCATGGCTCACACTACCCTCTAGTGCCCAGTCACTTAGACTTACAGGTCATTCCACATTTTGTATCTGATATGACAGATGATAGACAAAAGAAAGTTTTATAATACACAGAAATACCGCATTTTATCTTAGACACAGCCTTTACTTCCACACGATGAACAGTCATTATTCGCACAGGCTGATTCTCTCACCTGCATTCCCATCTAAGTGCAGATGGGGTATTCATTACAAAGTTAAATTTTAAGGAGTAAATGGAAGTGGTTTTGTTAAAAGTAAGCTCCCTTTTGGAAAATTTGAGATTCAATGACTTCATCCTGAACTCAAATCCTTTGCTTGCTAATGAGGAATCTTGGAGTTGCAACTTCCTGAAGGGAATTTTTTAAACACGTAGTAGAGGTGGAACCAAAGTTCTGATGCACAAGACTGAAACATGGAGTCCAAGTTTTTCAGCACTAGGACCCTGACCGTGACTGCAGAGCCTGGAGCTCAGAGCCACAGAGGGAATTTTATCATGACAGTTACCCAGACAGATAAACAATTAGTAGTTTAACACTTTCTATTTTAATTGATCTGTTCATATGACAAATGATGAACATCTCACTTGTCAGTGTCTTCAGCAGTAGTTTCAAGATCTGAAGTGTTTGACAGAGCTGCTGGAACATTTGAAATTTTACTACCTCACTTTCCTAATTAACACATGAGCTCAAGACAGCCTAGCTGACATTTTACAGCTAGGCAGAGGTGAAGCTAAATTTAGGAAGTAACTACAGTTCTTTTAAACACTGTATGTTTAAAGCCCTAATGTCTATTCTTAAAAGGTATTTAAAAATTATTTTGAAACTTTTGCACCAGGACATGGAAATAGAGCTCACTGCACTGGCACCCAAGAGGGCAAAACCAGAACAAAAACAGGTTTACAAGTTCCTCATTCTGCAAGGACAGAAATCTTTAACACTACAAGGAGAACACAAGAGGAGTTTCTCACCTGCAGTTTCCTGGAAGAATTTCTACATTTGCACCTTACCTAATGATACTGGTTCAAACAGAAAACATTATGTGGCTGCAAGCATCGCTATTTCAAACAGGCTGGAAGGTGAAGAAAAAGCCTCAATGATAGTTTGAGAATAAAACTTAACATATCAGAGAGAACTCAGTGCAGAGCAGGGAGGGGACAGACTCTGATGCTTTAATTGCTCTAAGATTTTGTCCCAGAACAAAACTGACAACTGTCCATAGCACCTGTAGAGAAACTAAGTATTCACTCAAACAGTCTCTATATCAATTGTAAGAAGTCTTCCAATTCAGTCTGGTAACAGATTAGGTTTTAAAATACGCAGCAAGCATCAACATGTTAGTGTAGCATACCTGGAGCAGTCATCATTCCTATTTCTTCTTACCTTAGCAGCATTT
>JAVCKT010001946.1:0-10334 GCA_032273925.1 Rhynchotus rufescens
TAAGTGTTCCTGGAAGGGATGAAAAGAGAGTAATTAAAGAGAAAAACAAGCAAAAATACCTCTTGAGAGCATTTAAAGGCTAAGTGTTAATGTGCTAATGGACGATTCTTTTTTAATTAGGCTATAATACATGGATGCTTTGTATCAGACATCCCTGATTCCTGACTGCTAATGATTAGAGTTCACAGAAAACAGTGGAAAAAAAGGTGACTTAGTTTGCTATTAGGATCTGGCTTTTGTTTTCTGAACTAATTGTTCCAGCTAAATTTCATGTCTTCTATTTACTAATCAATATAGTAATGTATATTCAAAATCTGATAGGTTTTATAATTAAATTTCCATACTTACAAACTACTGCTGATTTCTCTGAGGACATTTCATATACAGTTGCTAAATGAAATACTATTTTGAATGTTTTTACCGCATTACCCCCAAACTGATGTTGCTTGAAAATGGCTTCTGTGCATTAGTAAAACAGTATTCCTAGAATAAATGTCTTTAATACACTTAACTGTACAGAGATGTATTCTGTTGCATGCTTTTTAATCTATTGTAAGATGAGACTTGTTATCTCTTAGGTTAATTTATCTTATCTACCTTAATTTGTTCAGGAAATCAACAGTTCTTTACTCTGAGCTACCACCTGGGAACAAATAATTACCAACAAAGGCTTGTTTCAGGGATGATATGTGTGTGTGTATACGTATATTTATCATTAAGCAAGTTAATGGAAAAAAAAAAGATGAAGAAGACAAAGGACATTTCTGTACTCGGAAAACACAAGAACAGAGGTCAGTTAGAACGTGTTTTCTGTTCATGCAGATGAGTTACATGGTACAGCATTGAAGCAAGGCCAATATACTCACTTAATAAGCCTTGATCTTGAGTGGCTGAGACAAAAGCAGTTGTGTGTAGGTATGGTAATGGAGAGTGCTGCTAAAATTTATCCTGATAGAAAGCAGCGCTGTTGAAGTTAGCAGACGTAAAACCCTTTCATAAGTAATATGAGAAGAGATTCTGTCACAATGATGTTTTTCAATAGTGAAAATAGCTTGTTACGACAACCAAAGTTCAGGCTCTTCAGAATGTCCTTGAGAAAGGACATTCTTGTCCTTTCAGTCTACATTTCCAACTTTTTATTTCTTATTAATATTTTTTTCTGTGTATTAAAATTCTCCATCTTTTTCATATAACTCTTTGCTCTACTTGATTTATACAGACAAGTTTGAGGCCTTATGCAGATCTCTCATTGACTGAGTTAACTGATTTCCTCCAGATTCTCACTGATGTGAGATAAGAATTACGTTAGTTTCTCTTTTATCCCACTTAGCATAGGGGGAGATTTAGCACGTTGTCAAAATGAGCATCTGTGACAAGTTACAGAAGATGCAGCTAGTTTAGTGCCTGTCAAATGACCAAGACATCTAAAAATGACAACATATTTTGAAAAGTCACTGTCATAAAACATTAACACTAGCTGATATAAAGATCAGCATTAACACAATACATAATGTATTTTAGCTTTATTTTGCTATCTCTAGAACTTTCAGTGATGCTGAAGGAGATGCAAAGCAGTTAGATTAGCACTTTTTTATCTTGCTGTTACAGGAAAAGGATTTTGATTTGTTTTGCCGATGTCTTCTTGATGCATGAGCTGTTACTTGTCTGTTTCAGGGACCTTGCAAGCAAACTGCATTTACGAAGCTGCAAATGTCAGTCGAAGTGTCCAACTTTCTTTCCATTTTATTTAATGCCAAGTACTGAAAACAGCCATTACACAGATGTGATAGATGCAACACTAAAGCCATTCTAATCAAACCTGCAAAGTTTCAAATATGAAACAGCAAGAGCTAAAATATGCATTGCAACAGGCAGAAGGATCTAGCAGGTAGGTTTTGGTTTTATGGAGTAGAGAGAGACTCATGCACCTGAGCAGTGTGTTTATGCTATTGCTCCTGATGCTGCGAGCACTGTGGTTCAGGACAGCTGCAGTACATCACATTCCTCTGCGCTCCAAGCCACCTCATGCTGTGTGACAGCAGGTTCATGCTGGATCCTCACAATCCAAGATGAGGAAAATCAATCGCAGTTTCCCAATAACCAGAATTACTGGAGCATAAGGCAGTTAAAATCTGCCTATTGCTCTTTGGTATGACTGGATTCTCCAGAGTAAACTGGGGAGAGAAAGCAGATGGAGATTTACAATATGCAATATCCTGCTGCATTGGTGCCCCAGTTCTTCCTGGTAGCATTTCAACAAAAGTTAAACTTAATTAAAGGCAGTGGAGTTTAAACATGTATTTGCAATACGTACTTAACTGAGCTGCTGCAGTGGGACTGTGGGGAAACATAGATAGCAAGGAATGAAGGAAGAGTGTGTGTGTGTTGTTCTCTGTAAGGATTACTGAGGTGAGATGCCTTTTATGCCCTATAATTACTTACTAGTGGAAGATCTAGAGATAGCTTTATGTCAGCTGTAAAAAAGAACTTTCAAAAGCTGAGTTTCTATACTGGGAATTGTTGAGCATCTTGGTATAAGAGGTAATGGCCATAGTGGTAATGTCCATCAGACTTTCTGCAGTGGAAAGGACACACGCAAAAATGACTGAACCTGAGATGATTTACAAGAACCTCATGAGTCTGACAAAGTCTTGTTGAAATCCATTTAATTCCACCTGTATTTTGGGACTTTTTGTTAGTTTTCTTGATTGACTTTCTTTCCTCCTTTCTGCTTGAAGAGTCCTAAAGTGAGTAGGTTTGCTGCACAGATCCAAGCTTCTCCCATGAAATGCGAGGCTGACTGCTCTCAGTACATCTTTTGTTCTAGGAACATTGTGTCTCAGGCCTTGGCTTCTTTAACCTCTTGTAGTTGTTCAGATGAGACCTTTTCAGGCAGATATGTGAAGTCTCTGCTTTATATCTGCTCTGCTTCTAGCAGTGCCCGTTCCTTCTCTTTGCTTTGTGAAGGGGCTGACACTGAGCTTGGAAGGAGCTTCCAGGGCCGTGATAACTGCTTGCAAAACTTCATTTGAATCGAAGACGTGCTTGGTATTCATAAGGTGGTGACAGGGCAAAAGAGGCTGACTCACACAGCTGTCTTCTGTTCATTTTTCTCTGATTCTGTATATTCGTCACTTTTTCCATTTCTTTTGGATATCAGCCCTGTCTGCTTAAGAAATTATAGTATTGATTTTTTTCAAATTAAATAGTCTTTGAAGATAGTAATTAATAATGGATTGTGATAGTAATTAATAATGGATTGTTTCTTTTACTTATGTGCTTTCTAAGATTCCCATTCCATTTCTATAGGCTACTTTCTATGCTTACTTGCACAGATGGTTTGCTTGAATACATATTTTAACATATGCTGAATTGCTTTGAGGAACATTATATTTCTTCTTTGTATCTGGCGGTAATGATGTTAATAAAGGCTTTAGTCTTACTGTGGTATATCTGTACAAAATAGTCTTCACCTTTCTCCCAAGTCTGATATTTTCATTGAAAATATATAACATATATTAACATATACATATTTTTTTTACTGTATTATCATCTTGTTTATCAACGTTTGCTCTCCAGAGTCTTTGATCACACTCTTCTATTGGTTTTTCATTGTCACTATCTTTGAATAACACAGTAATGTACAATCAATTTAAAAAAAAAGAAAATGAAAAATGCATTTTTCATTGTAAACAATGCAACCTGATACATGGAAAAATACAGTTTTTTAAAGAGCTGTAGTTATGTAGTGATTTTGTTTGTTTTCCTTTGTCATTCTGCAAAAGGCCAAGCCTGCTCCAGACATTTTGATATAGGCTATCCACTAGTATGCCTTCTCTTTTCTTAACTGTGAGGAATAAGATTTTGTAGATTGATTATAATTATAATTAAATGTAATGATTATAATAAGTATTATAAATGCTACTTTTTACTGCAGCGACAAAGAACTTCATTCATATTGTTGCTTTTATCTGTTTTTATGCAGATCCCAGTTTAGTATCCGTCTTGGACAAGAGTAATTTCCTCAAGAATATGAAGTGTTGGCTGGTTCCCTCCTTGAGAACCATCCTGGGTTCCTTCAGAATGTCTTTATGTTCTTAAGTGTTAGGATGTACTTGATTAGTACTCAGACCCATTGCCAGAAGAGCTTTGCTAAACTGCCCTGCAGTTCCAATTTCTATTTTTCTTCATGCAGAAGTTTAAGAACATTCTGGTATTCTTCAATTCATATGGCAATTTTGAATGTTGAAAAAATCAATATTGGCCCATATTCTTTTCCTCTTTTTTTCTGGGTTGCCTATAGCTAGTAGCTGATAAAAATGCCTCAGAAGCATCTTCAGAAAACACTTAGCTCTTTTAGGCAAGCACATTTTTATCTCAGAGATGACAGTAAAAGCAAGACATATGCCTACATGTGTTTCTTACTCATGTCATATCATGAAATGATATTCTCAGTTTTAGGGATGAAGTAAAGAAGTGATGAATTAGAGAGAAGGACATCTGGCTGAAAACAGTAAGTGCTTTTATCTGTATTTCCTTTAGCTTGTATCTAAATCTTTCCCACCGAAGTTTGATAAATGCCATGCCCAGCAGTTACTTCCACCTCTGATCAGGAGAGGGAAACAGTTTGCAGGTGTCCTTGTATCTCAGTATGCCTCACCAGCATCTCTCACACATTTAGCTGCTGAATGCAGTTTGGCCAGATTTTGGATATTCTGCTTTATGGGGGACACTATTATTTTAAAATGTTTCCCATGGTCAGAACATATAGTTCCAAATCATTTTGTTCTGTATTTGCTTGCTGCTCAGAAATGCTCATTTGCATTTTCTTTCTTTGGTGTTGTTTTAAGAGACATGTTCCTTGGGCTCCTAGCAGCTGTTTCATAAAAGTAACTTTTTTTTTTATACCAGTCTTCCACAGGTAGCTCTCAGGACTTTGCAGGGGCTGCTGAAGGCAGTACATTTCCTGTATATTTTTTGCTTTCCTGGGGCACCCTCAGCCTTTACAATTTCACACGACCAGCTGTCTTAACTACTAGGACTTTAACGGAGCTGTTTTTAAAAGCTACAGAAATCAAGATTGTGATTAGGGAAGTACATTCTATTGTCATGCAACTTTACATTTAAATCCACTGAAAGGCAGCATGCATTGTACATAGACAGTTATACAGACTACTTAATACTTTTGTGGGCTGTAAAAGAGTAGAGAGACTTAAGCAGAGAAAGAAAAGCATATTGTTGTTCTTGTTACATATTGTTACGTATGAAAAGCATACTGTTCTCTCTGTTAGGAGGAGTGACTCAGGCTTTACTTCACATTTTCTTTCAGTGATTATCTCAAAGTATAGGTTGTAGGAGTCTGATCTTTATTCCAAGCCTAAACTCTTAGATTTCGATGCTCTTAAGAGAACTCGCTACTCACAAGTAATTTATATAACTATGTAAAGGAGGAAATAATCCAGAAGCTAAAGTGTTTAGAGAAAAGCTATTTACTGTTACAGGAACAGTTTTAATAGTCAATCTGAATATTAATCTTTATACTATATTTAAGTATTTAAATATTTTGCCTAGTGGCTATCCATATAGCAATGAACATGTACAGGTGCACATGTACAGCTTTCCAAATATTATTATGCTGAGATGTGGACCTTTAGATACTGGATAATGGGTTGTTGCATATCACAGAATCACAGAATGGTTGAGGTTGGAAGGGACCTCTAGAGATCACCTAGTCCAAACTCGCAGCTCAAGCATGGACACCTAGAATATGTCAGAAGCAAGCTCAGAGCTATCAAAGAGAAATCCCTGCATTAAACGAAATGCAGCTTAGGTGTACAAGTCATCTGCTGATTTTCAATAAACTGATTTTCATTATATTGAGTTGGTTGGTGACTTGTTATCATTTCTGAAAGGTGACTGCTAAGATAGACTTGTATATCTCAGTAGATGTCTTTAAAGATGAACTGAAAGGGGAAGGAAGCTGAAGTGGGACATAAATCCTGTCACTCCCTTGTTTTCTAAGCACTCTTCAACTGATGCATTTTTAGTCCTTTTAAAATGAGTAATATGTTATTTCAATATATTTTGAACATCAGGTTTAAAGACCACAAGCCAAACTGTTTTTTCAAGGACAAGCTAATTGTATTGCTTCTGACATTTCCATCTTGAATCAGGCTCAAAATAGGATGTGACAACATCTAGCCTATAAGTTTTCCCCATGTTTTATTTTCTTTTTCTCTGCAGGTTATGAATTAGTGGAAAGAACAAAATAATTGAACATTGTGCCTTGGTTTCAATGGATGCAGCTTTTCTAACGAATAAAGTAGAACCAAAACCTTGAAAGTGGAATATGGAAAATGTGCTAGCAGCCATATGATTAGGCTCTTTACATCCCCCAAAACTGTGTAATTTCCTCCATATTGCTTGCTTGGTCTGGGTATGGGTGTTAACTGTTAATGCTAGAAGGCTTGCGTCAAAAATAAGGGATATTCCTTTGGTAAAGTGGTATGGATTTGCCAGACTTTGAGCTTTTGCTGAGGTTCTGCCTTATTTACCAGTACTGAGGTGTCAATAAGAACAATAAAGCTGAACACAGTGGCAAAGGCAGGATGAGCAATACAGACTAAATAGAAACTAAGGAAGCAAGTGTGGAGAGAAGTCAGGGTGACCTGGAGTGTCTGAAGCACAAAAGAACAAGGTGCAGAACCAATAGCACTAAATCTATTAAGGCATAGGTAGATGAAGCCTTAGGGCTTATTTTCAGCAAGTGCAGGAGAAAATGATCCAGCTAACCACAGAAGTGTTAATGCTATATGAACAGTGACAAGGCTTTGAGATGAAACTTGAAGGAAAAGAAAGATTTAGACAAATGGATACAGAGTAACATACAACCTGTATTGCCAAAGATATGGAGATTCTGCTAGAGCGATTTGATTGTTTTTTTTACTGAAAAAATAACTGATTTCCTCAAAAAAAAAGATGCAAACACTTCAGCAGAAATATTAGTACAAAATAATGTAGGAAGATGATTAAACTGGGAAGATGCTGAGCTATTGCGTGGTTGCTCATAGACTGGCTAGCCAGTGGGACTGCAATGGATACAGCTGAGACTGGAAGTTACCAGCTTGGAGCAAGGCTGATAGTGCAGCCTGGGGAGCAATCCTGCTCAATATTTTTGCTAACAATATTGGCACAGAAAGTGAGAGTATACATTAATAAAGTTTGCTGATGATACAGAGATGTTCCAAACATCTGCTAGGTGCAACTGGATGAGTCTGAAACCTGGAGTAATAGATATTGGATGAAATTCAATAGTACAGAGGGCAAGAGCATGCACCTTGGGAACAATAACAAGAATGCTTCTCTAAATGCAATGCTCAGCTGAAAATGGCCAGGGAGGAAAGAGGTTTTGTTGGATACAATAGTCAATGACGAGGTTGTAAGTTGATGTCCCCATGAAAAACATACTATCCAGAAATTTATTAGCTAGTTAATGCCAAGACCTTAGCACTGCTGAGACCTTAGCATCACTCTTCTGTGTCAAAAAGAAGAAAAATTTTCCCCAATTAGAGGAACAGTGAGACCATCTGAGGAAATTTAGGGCTGAGAAAATCTTGAATAACTCACTCCCAATTCTAATTATCTTGACACACTCTACAATTGCTTTCATCAGGGCTAATATTACAAAAATTATAAATATATCAGTTATCTGCAGAAAAAGTGATAAAATACTGAAAAAGCTTTATTTGAAAACTTATTATTCACCTAGAAGTCAGGATACTGCCCTGGGATATGTCTATGGCCATTCTGGCCAATAAAACAGATCTGTGGCTTAAGAATAGCCTGCAGTAATCATATTCTTTGACAAAAAGCTTAACAACCTTCTGTGGTTTTGGCCAATGCCAATCAACACTCTCCCAGATGGTGTTCAATACAGCCCAAAGGATAGTCTATGGCAAGGACCAATCTCCATGGGCAATTTGGATAAATTATTCTGTTCTGGAGATTTATCTGCATGAGCATGAGGCATGTTATGGTTCATCCACCCATCTTGGACCAGGCCAGGTCCCTGGCCTGTTGCATTAAGACATGTAGACAGAACCACAGCACCCATGTGCTATGTGTAGATGGGCAGGGTCATAACAGTGCCTCTCATATCCTCACCCATGCTTTCTTGCTTCTTGGGGGCTTCAGGAGTGGAGGGAACAATGTATTTGGTGGTCACGGTGTGCCACTCAGATGGGCAAGCTGGGGAAACCTTAGGTATCTTGGGCTTGATGTGCAAGGTATGTCAAGAGAAACCTCTGAAGGGTATTAGGAATCAGGGGAGGAAAAATAAAATAGAAAGGCTGTGACCAACGTCAAAAGTATCCTCCATTATTTAAACAGGGGGGTAGCTTTTAATGCCAGGCCTCAAGCAAGAGCCTGCTTGCCTAATTACCAAAGAAAGTGAAAACAGCTGCTGTTATAAACTCAAAGTTAGAGGCAAATGGTGAACTGAGGCATGGAGAAGTTAAGTGGTTTGCCTCAGGCAATGGAGGGAAGTCGTGTCAGACCCAAGATTAGAAATCACAAGTTTCCTTCATACATATCTAAGCTCAGATCACTAAATTGTGCCATCTGGACATGCGTAGATAAATATTTGGCTTTGCCTATCATTCACATCCATCTCTAAAATAAACTCCTATCCTCTTACAGTTTCCCATAATTTCCAGGCAAATGTTGTTTTATTTAACTGTAGTTTCTTGCACAGCTAATGCTTCAGGAAAAATAATTTGTGAGTAATGTAGTGCCACAGCACTCCTGTGTTACAAGGAAACAATTATGTTCCTGAAAGTAAAGATTTGCTTATTTTGAACCGTAAAGTGAAAGCTGTTTAGTACAAAATGATTGAGAAATATACACAGGCCTCCTCAGCAAATTGTTTCCAGCAGGTTACTGAGGAGCATTTTTGAAAGATGGGGAGGACATGCAGAGAAGTGAGATACAAAACTTTTGTGCTGTAGTAGTTTAGCACAGAGTAGTCACCAAAAAAAAAAAAAAATGCCACTGCTAATAGAGCACATAACTGCAGCAGAAAATAAACTTGGAAGTAATGCTATCTCAAAACAGTCTCTAGAGTAATCTAAAATTTTTATCCCTGTCTATGTCTTTGTGGTTCTGAAACAACATAAAAAATTCACATGAAAAGACCTTCAAAAGCAGCGATCTTTACTTTGGGTCCAGCTCCTCAAGCTTTTCATTTTAGCCTCCCTTGAGACTGACAAGTGTCCATCTTCAAACTCACAGAAAGAGCAGCAGGAAGTTTACCAGGACACTCTCTTTCCAAATGGACATAGATTTGACTTTTTATATACGAGTATATATTTAAAGTCCTTCTTCGTAGCAAAAAACTGAGTACAAATGAGTTCCTTCATCTGCTTCCTACAGGAAATTTTCTATCCTGGAATCGTTGGATAGGGAGCAGATAAGTTCGTATCTCACAAAGGTTTGGGATATGAAGTAAATACAAACAAGTGGTAATGTGAACAAGTTAGACATTGAATTCATTTGATTTCTATAACTTTGTCATACCCATTGATGGCAATCTAATACGGACCTTACTGTCATCTAGTGGGCCTAATGCAGAGCACAGAACTACTTGCTTGAAACAATTCTATGTCACACTTACGATAACACACCTTAGATATGATATAGTGAAGATGGGTGTCTAGATCTCCTTGTACTGGAGAACAGTCACTTTCAGCACCAGCCTCTCCCTGACATATAAGGGAGGACACAGCTGGAGAAATCAGGGCATTCCTGCACGTCTCTATCCTAGCAGACTGATGGATCTCTGGCTATCTCGTTTGGGTAGTAAAGAGAAATAGTAGCTCTGCATGTATTGTGCATTTGGGCATATGCGTGCACCCCACACCGCTATATCACTCACCTCTCACCCTACGTGTCACCTCACATGAAAAATGAAGATATATAAACCCCAATTTCAATGTATATACATATAAATATACACATATATAGAGGCACACACATGCAAATATACATATATACAAACATACGTACATATAAATTTATATATAATACATATACACTCATTATCTTTCAAGCAAAACTTTTTCTTTCAAACTGTTGACATTTTGCAGCCTCTCAAATGGTTATTTTCTGGTGTGGGGAAGATAAAAAGAAAAGCCAAATGCTTCTTGACTTCTTTGCTGTTTATATTTTGCCTGGCCTTGTTTAAAGTGGATTTGCTTTGTGCATATTTTGAGCACTTAAAACGCTTTTAAGGCTGCAAAGGTGCTCAGTGACAAAAAAAATGATATGTAGCTACCTGC
>JAVCKT010001948.1:0-32370 GCA_032273925.1 Rhynchotus rufescens
GGTAAAAAAAAAAAAAAAACGAGGGCAGGCCCCTCGCTCCCCACTGAGCCCATTTCTCCTGCTTTGCCGGAGCTGTCAGCCTTGAATCCCGGTGGCGTCCCGTAACTAATTGACAGCAATGGAGGCCTTTGGGAGCTGAAGAATACGCGGCCTTGCCCGGCGAGCGCTGGAGCAGGGGCTGCGCGGGCAGCTGCGGGCGAAGAAAGGGGCCCTTTGAAAGCCTTTGTGCGCGCGGGCGTGCGTGCGAGCGCATGTGTGTGTGCCGGGTTTGTTACGGGGCCGAGGGGAGGCCGCGCCGGCGGCAGCGGCGGCGGCGGGGAGGCCACGCGGACACGGAGCCCAGGCGGGAAGCGGCCGCCGAGCAGGAAGATCCGCCTGGGGGACAGCGCAGAAGAGGCGCAGACGGAGCCGCGCTCCCCCGGGCGCTCCCCACTGCAGCCGCGCTTGGAGCCGGCGCAAAGCTGGAGACCAGCTCTCTGTTTTCCATCCTGCCCCGGCCCTGGCTGTAAAATACGACCTGCTGGCGCTGCCGCCACGTTACCCTTCCTAGAAACAAGCCCCTGCTGTGTTTTCTGGCCTTCACAAACCCGCAGAGAAAATCTCTCCCCTTCCAGGTGTAACCTGGGATCTCTGTCCCCATATATATATATACATGTGTATGTATATTTTATATATATATATATATATTATTTTTTTCTCCTTCCTGGCAACATTCGGATACTTGCTTGAAGAAAAGCTGGATCTTTCCTTCTTTGTTACAGAGCCAGTTGCACAGAGATACGCCAGCTTCGCAGGCAAAATATTTTCTGGGAGACATTTTTATGCTTTGGTTTGACTCATGTGAAAACGCTGCATTGTCTGTGACATTTGCAGAGACAATCTGCTGATAAAGAGGGCCTGCACATTTACAGCTGGGAAGAAATAAAAACCTATTGCCTTGCTCAAGGGTCTGTCACTGTGGAATTTAATAACAGAAACAATCAGACGTGGGCAAGTGTAGGGGGGGAAAAAAGAAAAGGCTCCTGAGGCACTTGGGCAGCAGCATAGCTATCAAACATGCAGAAGCACAGTGGGACTGGAGCTGCGGGACACTGATATTTTATACCTCATCTGCACCCCAGCTTTCGAAAGAGCAAATGAGTGCTTGAAAGATGGGGAATCAGTTCACAGATCTGAAGGCCAAAAGAGATCATTAGACCATCTAACCTCATCTTTTGTGTTATAAAGACCCCAGAATGACACCCAATTACCCTTATATTGAGCTAAATGACTTCTATCTGACCAACAGCCACTTTCTTGTCACAGTCTTTTGTCTCTGTATTTCAAGTAGACTCCATGCAAAAAAAAAAAAAAAAAAAAAAAGATAGACTGATAGACTGAGCCAGCCTGAGGCCTCTAGGCATTCAGTGAAATAAATGTATTATTCTGTGTTTGCCTCACCTAAGTAAATACTATATTTATGCCACCTCTTATGTGTGCCAATAAATGCCAAAAGTCCAGCTCTGGAAAGGTTTTCTTGCTGAGCAAGGCTAATGACTTGCTGGAGAAATGTGGTGGGAGGTGTGTTCATGCCCACCTCTGACCAAGCTGGGTGTGTGATGGAGATGGTGCCCACCAAGGTGGGATAGGCAGAGCACTGGTTGCAACTCCAGCTTTTTTTTGCATTGGGGCTGCTACCTAGGGGCTGTTGTAAATTACTTAGTTGTGGCCCTTAATATCTAGCCCACTCTTTCCATGGCTCAGGCTCAGGGGAAGACTAGGGCCTCCTACCACCACCGCTCTCGTCACATACTTTCCTGGATGCAATGGATTGGATGCAATGGGTGAACAGCCACTGCAGGGATTGCCTGCAAAGGAGGGAGATCCCTGTGCAATAAGCAGGTTTTCGTCTAGCAGTGTTTGGTTGTTGCAGTCCCTGAACCAATGAATAACTATGAAGATTTCTTTAAGAATCCAGGATGGGAATGTGCAGAGAACAGTGCTCGGGTGTACAGTTGGACCCGAGGGCATAGCTCAGGGCCGCTAGCCCCTCTTGTGCTAATCCAGTAGGTAGCTAGAGCCTCTCCTGCTATAACTTAATGACATTAGAAGGCAGCTGATCAATCTGTTAAGGAAAGAGATGGTGTCCTCTGAAAAGCAGTTCCTAATAGAAGGATTGTTTTCTAGAAAGAAGCAGTGAAAGAGGAAATAAAAAGGTATACTCATTTATTAAAATTGCTTGAAATTTTTCTTCTTTACTTTGTTTTTTCCTTTAGTTGCGTAGGTTGTCCTGTTGCCTTCACCATGCCTGGAAGAGGCAGCAGCTAATTCATCTCACTTCATTTTCAAAAGATAAGGTTTGGTCCATCTCACAGTCTCCAGGGTTTGGCTCAGTGAGATCGGAACAGATTGACTCAGCTTCAAAGGAACATGACCTTAGCCTGTGCTCTGAGCAACACTTCAAAAATGCCTGCATGGCCACAGGCTGCACTGACCTGTTGCTGCCTGTAATAGCTGCACTGCGAGTTCCTTGGAGCAGAGACCCACCTTTAAATGCTAGGTTTGTACAGCGCATTGCACGATGCAATAGTAATTTGTGACTGGTGTTCCTACGTGTTATCACATCACAAGCCTCTTCTGTGAGGATATGTGTGGGGATGGCACCGTTTTTCCTGTGTGTGTGTGTGTGTGTGTGTGTGTGCTGTGTAATTTTAGTGAACTTCCTTTTTGCTCACAGAAGGGTTGCTAGTTGGTGTGGGAAGAAAGACACACTGTGATTCCTGGTGGAGACATCTGCTCAAGCCTTGTAGCTGCTCTCTCTCAACTGACAGAAAAAATAATTCAATTTCAGATAATACTGTGCTATTCTTTCCATGTGGAAAGGCATGCAAAACTATTCCTCTTTTTTCCTGCTAATTGCCTTGATTTCTGCTTCCACACTCCCAGCTGCCTTTCCTCTTCAGGTTGCCCTTTCTGACTCCCCGATTAGCTTCTTTGTCCACCCATTTAGCACTCAGGACATGGTGACCTTTGGATGCAAATCTGGGCTGACAACCCTCCCGCTCGCACCCTTTCTGGGAGGGCAGCCACCTGCGGTGCTCCTTGCAGCAGAGGTGGGAGGCATCCCGGCAGCAGTGGGTGTGCCAGAGAGGTTCACGTTGGATATTGGGAAAAAATTCTACATGGAAAGAGTGGTGAAGCCTCGGAACAGGCTGCCTAGGGTAGTGTCCTTGTCCCTGGCAATGTTCAGGGAATGTGTAGATGAGGCACGTAGGGACATGGCTTAACGGGCATCGTGGTGACGTGTTTATGGTTGGACTCGATGATCTTGGCGACACTCTGGATAAGTAAGGGACAGACTTTTGCAAATCAGCTTTGGAGATAAGCTGTGCTTTTGAGACAGCACCTGGGGAGTCACTTCTAGGGTGAAAACAAGGTATCCTGACAGGATGTGGGACTTGTTTTGACCTGTCATGATATACCATCATTGGCTACCACGGGTACAGAAGCTTCCATACGTTCTAGCCCACATCAGGATGCTTCAATGGATGCTAGAGTCACTGCAGCATGAACTGGGAGGCTTGTTCATTCTAGAAGGCAAGTAGAGGGGTTTGATGAACCCCCTCCAGAGCCAGCACAATGCATGTGCTCCTAATATCACCTCAAAATGAAACAGGTCCTGTCCTTTCAGGAAATCTTTAATAAGCCTCACATCTGAGTCATGGCAGGGACTAGAGGATATCACAGGGCCAACTTTTGTGTTTCAGATCAGATCTAACATTTGAGGTGACACAGGTCTTCCAAGACCAGGATCCTTTGAATTTCTGACGGTGATATGCAGGTCTTTCCCAAGCAAGGTCCCAGGCTGAAACAGAAAGGCATCATTTGCCCAGAAATTGGCTTTATTTTGCGTAGAGTCCAATACCTGGAAAATGTAGCTCTGGCTTCCAGGTCACAGGATTTCTGCAGTATTTCCCAAATTCCTTTCTGCAGACCTCGGCATACCCCCAGCCTCCACCAGGGATCTGAGCCATCCAGGTAGAGCATTTGACTTTAATTACCCATATGGCATCCCCCTGCCCCGGTCTTCCTTTGTCCCCAAGACAATGGGTGTAGGCACCTGGAAAACTAAGGTTTAGCTAAGCACAAAGGCATGAGGTGGGGAGAGCGTGACTGGAAGGCGAGAGGCTGTCACCAGGGAGGCCCAGCCGGGTCCCTGCGTGGGGCTACCTCTGTGGCTATGTGGCTATCCCTGGGCCTTGCATCTCTCTTCCACTCAGTGCCTCCTTCACAGGCCTCAGGGCACCAGGGCTTTGCCTAAAGCCATTTGTTGTGGTCCTCGCAAGGCTGAGGCAGCAAGCAAAGTGTTTTCCCCTTGAACTCAGTGGCTAGTGCCACTTCTGCCAGGCAAGAGTCCCTGCATGAGCTCCTTGCTGAAAGCCTCTCTAAACAGTTGAGGAAAGTGGCCTCATTTGATGTTTATTCATTGAGCTCTGTGCCCCAGTTCAGCATTGTCCAAACTGCGCAAAGGAACTTCATGGCAGTTGAAATAAATGAGCTCTCCTCACTGGACCCATAGACACTAATGATGGGCTAAAAATCCCAGCTTTGATTCACTTGGATCATGGCCTTTCTTGCCACATTGGAGAGGCACTCGGATGACGTTGCCATTCTCTATCCAGCTGCTTGAAACATTTGTTTTGATTATTTTCCTGTACCTTAGTTTCCTTAACACAAAAGGGCCCATTAACACTGCAACTGCACAAAGTGATGCGATGTTGGAGCTACATGCTCAAGGGCTCTGTGAGCCTTACTGAGTACTGTAGGCGACTGTTTTTTAACAAAATCATACATTATTTGAGTTTAATCAAGGTTTTTATTTGCTTCTTCTCACTCAAGTGAAAACAAAATGAAAGGATATATCGTTTTTTTTCCTTTGTTTTTAAGTGTTTTTATTTGGAAAGAGGCAGAGAGAAAACAGAGCAAGACTAGTATTCAGGTGAGAGCTACATTCTGCCTGTGATTCTGCTGTGGATTAACTGAATGATTTTGATCTGTTCCCACCACTGCTGTGCTCCTCTACATTCACTTAAAAAGAATGGGAAGAAATACGGTTAAGCAGATAAGAAGGTTAGGATAACAGATAGGGATGAGTGGGAGGATAACAACAGAAAAAAATAAAAGGGTCATCAATTCTCATGCTTCAAAGTTCAGCTCGATATTTAAATATTTAATTCCAGGAGGAAACTTGGGAAACTATCATATAGCTGCTTCCAGAAGATTTCTTGTGCTTCCTTTTGACATGGGGCAAGAGAATCTTGGATATAAGTTAGTTAAACTTTTCTTGCATTCCTAACAGCACCCACTCACACAAAGCACTTTTCTGTGGGTAGGTGGAGTGTGTTATTCCACTATGAATGGATGGATGGAGACGATGGGATGGAAGGGCAAAGTGAGAAAGGCTAATGAAGTTCTGCAGTGGGGGCAACTGCAAGGCACTAAGATAAGCGTAAGTTTCTGTCACTACTGGGTTGAGGAGAGTTTAGGCTCTCCTTTAAGATGAGCCTTTTCTGCCCTGGGAACAAGGGTGTCCAGCCCGAGATCTTCCCGCTGGCCCCTGTGCTGTGGGAACGCTGCTGGTGTGTCGCGGGGGTACTGTACCTCCCGTCATCTCTCCCTAGGTGCAACCCTCTGTGCCGCCTCTCGGGCTGAGAGGTGGTGGCTGGGGGCAAGGATAAAGGTGGGGGGAAAGTTGATGGAGAGGGGAAAGGAAGCAACTTTTTAAATAAAAAAAAAAAAAATAAGTGATGAATAGATCGGCTAATCCCGGGAAACCTTGAGAATATAGAGCAGTGTCTGTGGGGCCTCCCTTTTTTCTTTTCTTTTTTTAATTTTCTTTTCTTTAATTTCGCTGCAGCACGTATAATCAATTATGGCCTGAATCGGGGATAAGGGGAGGGAAAGTACTTCAATTCATAAATCAATTTTATACGGTCATCAGTCAGGTTGTGAATGCAAATACCTCTGTCGGTTTAGGTTATTCAGAATTAATTGACTCCCACCGGGCTGGGCTGCAGATGGAGAGAAGCTTTCTCACAAAGTCTGCTCGGGCTCAGCATGGGGGCAGGCAGGCGGGCCAGCTTCCTCCTCCTCCTCTTCCTCTGCTTTGCTCTCCTGGAGGATTATACTATTGGCGTTGGGGAGAGTTTTGTGTGCGTGTGAGTGTGTGTCTGTGTGTCCGTCTGTGAGAGGGAGAGATGCTTGAAGAAAGAAAGGGATATGCAAAGATTAAAGTCACAAGCCCCCTCTTCAGCCCCAGCCTGTGCAGACACTTTTATGTGATTAGGAATGCTTTGCTTTCAAGGGTTTGCTTTTAAGCCTTGAGCTTCTCTTGAACTTCTCCAATAAGAAAACAAACAGCAGTGTCAAAGCCTCCCCCTGCGCCTGGAATTTGAGCTAGAATCATGTCATTAAAAAGCCACTTTGCTACTGGGACTTTGGCATCTGAGTCACTGTTTCAAAGCCAGTCTGGGGCAGGAGAGATCGAAAGTCATTAAACATCTAGTGGTTGTTTTGGTGGCCGATTGAAAAATGCGTTTTGGAGGGTTTCGGGCCACCGGGAGGCCTCTGAACTGATGCTGCTGCCACCTGAAGATCCCATGCCCTGCACCTTCTCTCCCTGGCATACTTGATGTCCTCTTGGAGCCAAATCATCTGGCGTGGAGTTTAGGAAGAGCATGGGTGCTGGTTCTGCTGCAAGGATGAAGAAGGGTGTCCCTTGCAGCACCCCTATTCCTCCCCCATTAGCTCAGCCTATGTCCTGGCCCAGCCACAGGGGCAGCCTCCCTGGGGACACCCACGTCCACCACTTGCAGTCCCAAGGCCACCATGACCCTGCGTGGCACCTCGAGGCCAGCAGAGTGGCGAGCGTGCTGTGTCCTGTCCGAGCTGGCCCAGGGCACTGGGTGAGAAAAGACCCCGTCTCTGTAACATCAGGCCACCCATCAAGCCGCACTGCCTCTTCCAGCGCCATTCCGGTGGACACATCCTTTGGCATCTCCTGCCGCGGCCTCATGACCCCTCTGCTCACCCGTGAGGGCTCCCGCTGTCTCACGGGATTAGCTGATGCTCTGCGCTCTGCTGTGGGTGCCCCCACCAGAGGGATGGTCACTTGGGCCTAGGACAAGGTCTTGCCAACCAGACCAGGCCGCAGACTGGTTGGCATGTCCCCCATGCCAGCAACCCTGTGCTGCAGGTTTGTATGTGGCATCGCCCATTCCCAGACATCATCCTGTGGAAGGCAGCATGAGGTGGAGAGCGGACAAGCTTCTCTTGTGGGGAGATACCAGGAGGAATTCCTGTTGTACTTGGAAAACCCGTGGGAGAGGGGACATACTTGCTGCTGCCTTGCTCACCCACAGCAGAGGAATTGTCATTAATGCTCAAGTACAGATCTCTCCCTTTTTGGCCCACATTGTCACACTTAGGATTTTTCAGACTCCAGCAGGTTGTCTAGAGAAGGTGGTTATCAAATACACATCTGCAAGACAGCTAACTCTTTACATCAGCAAACATGAAAGCAGTTACCAAAGACAGTCAGAGCATTTAACCTTTTTTTTCTTTTTTTTTTTTCTTGCAAATGGGGAAACTGAGGCATGGTGCAAGATGTGGCTAGGTACAAAATGGCACCCTTTGAAAACCATCATAGCTGGGAATAAAGTCTAAATCCTATGATGTGCACTCTGCTGTTGTATCCACCAGAACAGAGACAGCTGATGGCCATAATGCCACCTCAAGAGTTCCAGGTATTGCAGAATAAAATAGGGGATAC
Source organism: Rhynchotus rufescens (assembly GCA_032273925.1). Classification (NCBI taxonomy): domain Eukaryota; kingdom Metazoa; phylum Chordata; class Aves; order Tinamiformes; family Tinamidae; genus Rhynchotus; species Rhynchotus rufescens. Next base: position 7,811 of record JAVCKT010001948.1, read on the forward strand.
CTTCAAGTCTGCTCTCATAGGGACTGACTATGTCAGGTTTCAGCAGGTCACAGGAGCTGGGGTGCTGAGGGGTGCTGCAGGTGGACCGATGGAGCTGATCCACTGGATCCTGTGGAAACAATAGGCTGGCATTGCTGACTACTTTGAAGACACTGTGAAGGTACAATTAACTCAGGAGGAAACTTGGCTACACATAAAGCACCCCAGGAGGAGAAGGCTGCAAGGGAAGATGAAAGAAGCGGCCTGTAGCTGTTTGCACTTGAGTGGGGAAGTGGAAAACTGCTTTGCAGTTCTTCAGCAGAAAGAGTGCAGAGCAGATCTTGGCAAGGGCAAGTGAAAGGCAGGCACACAACAAAAGACCATGCAACTTCCACTATGCTCTTTTCTCCGTTTTGAGCAAATTTGCTATTCTAATGACAAGCAAAGAGCCAGGTGCTCTGGGCAGCCTTCTGCAAGGCTCTGCCAGCTTCACAGCACTCCTCACCTATAAAATTCTCTGCTATTTTTTCCACATAGGCAATTTCGTCAAAGACCCTTGGCATTCCCCATATCCCCACTCCCACCACTGCACTGCTAGACAGCCCTGCAACAAAACCCCGTCCTGCCAGACAAACAGCAAAGCCCCTTCTTTACTTTGCCTTGGTGTTTCCCATCCCTAGTGAGCAGCAGCACCATGGTAGACGGTCACTGACGTGATTGTGCATGCAGCAAAAGTGTCTTCCCTGGTCTTAAGGAATGAATTTGTCCTATTATGTAGAGAAATGAAAGATCTGCTCTTAATCTCCAGCACTGGCTAAAAGCTACAGCGATTTTACTAACTCTCCTCTATGAAGTAGGGCCTATTAGAAAGAGCAGACCTGGTATTTGCAGGTTGGCCAAGTCTCTCGGGCTGAAAATAAGAATCACACAGATGCTTCACACTCCTTTCTGCTGGAGCTGTTGCATCTTGCTCTGTTTTGCCTGGTCAGTTTGGTGTCTCTGCTGCTCCTTGTCCTTAGAACAGCCCCGGCTGGCCACACAGCTCGGCTTTTTGGTGGACATGGCATGGTGAGTCGTGCACAGAGGCCCCTGCCTTTCGGTGCACTGGTGCCGGGTGCAGCTCGGGCTGCCTGGCTGCATCTTGGCGACATGTGCCCCGTAGGGTCGGAGAGGAGCAATGGGGCGCGATACAAGAGGTGACACACAAATCCCCGTGCTGAGGAGGGAGCCAGGGGTGTGTTTTGAGCTTGATGTGCGGAGCCTGACAGACTTGCAGCCACACGGAAACCCTTTTGCCATATGGCTCTTCATGTGGAAGCTGTGTGCACCCCTCTCTTCATGCCCAGTGCCAGAAAATTTATGCATTAGGTGAAAAAAAACCCCAACTATTACAGCCTGTTTTACTCTGATGTTCTGTTCTGTGCACATCTGAGCCCCATGAACCCACTGGACTGAAAATAACCAGGTTTGACTCCTGCAAACTACTCAGATCCTCAGCGCCCAGGTCTGGAGGCCAGGCTGCCTCTAGCAAGCCCTTCAAAACCTCCTGCTGAGCGTCCGTGAGAAGATCTACTCGCAATTTGTCAAGCAGGAACCGAGCTAAAACTCTTAAAAATCGTCATGCAAATCCATCATATGTGAGAATTAACCTATTTTAATGCACTGCCTGCTTTGCCCCCACTCTGGCGCTGGCCCGGAGTGCGCTCGTCTTTCAGAGGCGAACAATGCTCCGTGTGTTTCTGTTTGCTCAACGGTTAGAGGGGAGGCCTCCCGCTCTTCAGCGCTTTCTTAGCATTTTTAATCATGTTTATAAAGTCAAATACCTAAGTGACCAAGATCGGCGAGGAAGCGCTCCTCCACTCCACGGGGTACTGAAATCTCTTCTTGGAGTCAATAGGGAGACCCATGCTCTGCTGAAACACTGATCAGAGCTGGCGCAGGAGCAAAGGGGAGGAGTGAGCCCCTTGTTTTACTACACAGCCCCTTTCAGAGAGGCCCGGGAAAAAGGAGGGGGGAAAGCTTTACACCCATGGTGGGACTTCTGAAGAATTTACAGTCATCTTTCCTAGCGACACTAAAGATTTTATGGCCTTGGTACCAGTGCTTACAATGCCCTATGGAGCCCGGAGCTGAGTGTGTGCCAGGGACCCCCTTCATCTCGCTGGAGGCTGGACGTCGGCCAGGAGCTTTGCAGGGGGAAGTTTATTTCAGAGAGAGAGCAGGGAGTGAGGAAGCAGGGGAGAGAAGTGGTGCGAGAGGCCGGGCAGAGGGGGAGAGAGGAGGGAAGGCAGAAGAATGCGGCCCTGGAGAAGGGACCCAGCGGAGAGCCGAGCGAGGCGGAAAGGAGAGGGCACGAGGCTGGCAGGACTGGGAGGCGAGGTGCAGAGGGAGCCAAGAGAAGGGAGGAATGAAAGGGAGGCAGAGCTGCCTTAAAAGACAGGCATAGGGAGGAAATGTGAGAAGAAGGAATAACAAAAAATAAAGGAGGCAGTGAGAGGGAAGGGGAGAAAGAGCAAATAAGAATAGAGGAAAGGTATAAAGCAAAACAGGGTGTGAATGCAGGTACAACAGGGAGGCTTAGAAACTGCTCACAGCCCCTCAGAAAAGCTCAGCAGCAAAAAAGAGGCTTTTCAATGACCCTCTCCCTCCTATTGCCAAGTCTTTAATCTTACAGAGGAGCAAGGGAGCACTTCTGCATATCCAAGTCTATATAAACCCGCACAGTCAAGCTCCTCTCAGACAAATATTCACCAAAACGTCTGTTTCTGTAGGTGTTTACACCCCTTGCACCTGCAAGCATATCATACTCATAAGTATCTGCCACATCCATGCTTCCCTTCTCTTCACACTTCTGCGCACCTGCTACGCATTGGCAGCCTCCCATGGGTAACCTCACCTGCCTCCCCAGCCTCCCATGCACAACGCCCTAGCTCCTCTCCTGCCTGGGCTGGCCACAAAGCAAGGCTCAGGCTTTGTGCAAAGTGCTGAGCTTAGGCCATCTGGGTTCATTCCATGCCGGGGAGAAACTGAGCATTGAAGATGTTTTTTTTCTTGGGGCAAGTATATATATACGTATGTACATATATATGTCCAGTATATACATATATCCAGTAGAAAAATATAGCCAGCAAAGCTGTCTAGCCCAGATAATGAAATATGGCCACAAGTTTGAGAAATGCTTTTTATGAGAGCGGGGTCTATGAATGTGAGTCCCCCATTCAGTGATGCCCTATGAGACTATAGGTCTGGCCACTGGGCTAGGATTCACAGCCCTATCATGATGTGAAAGAATCTCCAAGCTCTAAACTTCAGTTCTTGAGTAAGGTGCACTCATCCTGGTGGCATTTTTCTGGAGGTGACGGGGTAATTTCTGACCATCACATCCGTTTGGTTGGCAAAGAGTGCGGGGGTGCTTGGTGGGAGTCCCACGGGGTGGTAGCGCTCCTGCGAAGGCAGCCACAACAAATCTGTGGCTCTTGCACCGGAGGTGACACCCAGAGCTCTTGCCAACAACATTTGCCCTGCTGTGTCACACTTTTAGAGCACAAAAGGTCACTTTACTCTCAAGGAGGGTCAGTTTCAATCATAAAGCTTTTTTAAAGTCAACAGTGCGCTCAGCACACTTCTCTAGTTATAATGGACAGAAACTGGCTTGAAAGAGAGACTTTCTAGACATTTACAGGCATTGTCAAAACCCCAAAAGGGTAGAGAAGCAAAGAGAGAGGCTTGGCAAGTGCATTGGGATGAAGAAGCAACAGTGGTTTAATTTTCTATTAAAATCCCTCCCCACAAGCTGTGTAAATGTTCTCCTGTTAAACAAACACTTTGCAAAGGCCCAGGGTACTGCCTCGCTAATGGGCTTCTCCAAAGAGATAAGGGCAGCTCTGTAAAACAGCTCTCAGCAAGTGGCCAGGGGAGGCAGGCACAACCGTGTCCGTGTGTCTGAGCATCACGGTAGATTCGAGGGGGTCCCATCCCGAGTGGGGACAACAAAAACGTTTTCGGAAGCCCAGGGCCCGACTGCCCCTCTCCATAACTTGATTATGGGAAGCCTCTGACTTAAGGCATAGACACATGACCCTTAAATACTCCAATTCTCCAACTTCAAGGGCACAAGCGGGGCAAAATCTAGCCATATATGATGGTATAGGGCTAGAAAGCCAGCGACCGTTTTGGGGGAAGGCATCAAGTGGCAGAGGGAAGGCGATGGGGAGGAAAGGGGACACCTTTGGGCCTTGCCCCTGGGCTCCCCTGGGAATGCGTCCCCCAGTGCTCATGCTGGTGGCCAAACGCCCACCAAGAGCTGCAGGAATGGGGAGCTGCTGCCAGGTTCGTGAGAGCTGCTGCCTTCCTCAGTGTTTGTGCTGGCAGCGGCCGCACGGTCTGTAGTCGAAAGAGCTGGAAGCCACATCTCCTCCTTGCCCCAGACCCCCAGGTAAACGAGCTGAAGGGACCGATACCAGTAAGTCAAGTCCTGCAGGTACCCATTTGCTTCAGCTTGCAATTCATCCTTTTACCTGCTTAGAAGTGCTTAACTACACTGATTTTTACAGCCTAGTTTTGAAATATTGCTGCTTCAGAAATGCTCTTGTCCTCCTTCTCTCCCCATTTCATTTATTTATTTATTTATTTATTTATTTATTGCTTCCCCATGGGATAACCAGGAAATGCATAGGGTGGAGCAAGGTGTCAAGAGGGCAATTAATATGAAACCAAAGAAAAATCAGAGGAAAATACTCTCTGGACCAAATAATGCAAGTAGTGAAGGTTAGTTTGAATCCGGTTTTATTCTTTAAGCCTGAGCTTGTTTGGTCATCATAGGTGGCAGTAAAGTCAAGGCCATCGATTCTGATCAAATGAGGTCATTTCTGCTAGGACATAACCTATGGAGCCTGTGGGTTATGGTGGGAACAGAGGGAATTGGCTCTTCTGCCAAGACTTTCTTGTTAATACAAGAAATTCACCCGCAAAAAAAAAAAAAATGCTGATGAATTCAAACAATAGCCCAGTGCAGTCCTGGAGACCTCGAGCCATAAACAGAGATGAGAAATGGATGTGATAAAAAGCAGTGTTTCTCGTAGGCGGAAAGCTTAGTGCTCAGCACAGGGGAGTGGGAATCAGGGTCTCTCGGTGCAGATCTTCATGTGAGTCCTTTGCTCCTGCTAGAGAAGAATGAGCAGCAGGAACTGGCTGGTCCTTGCAGAGTCAACGGGACTACCCCATGAGCGGCTTCTCCTCAGGTGGAGAAAGCTGTTCCTGGTCTTGTCCCACCTGGGTTTGGGTGAAGACACGTGGTCTAAATGCCCCAGGACTGTATGCGGGCAGGTGGGTGGATGTAGGGACCAGCACAAGTGACCCCATGTCTGCTGGTCCTGAGAGTGCTCAGCTCCCACCGCCTCCCATTGGAAGAGCAAGAAGGGAGCAATTTGGGAGGAGTGATCCCCAGCCCTCATTCCTGCTGCTATTTGCTCCCCAGTTTTGGAGACCGTAGTGGAAACAATTAGGTCTGTTAATTTTTCTGAGACAAGATCCAAATACAGAAAAGAATACAGGCAGGGAGAAGCAGGGAATTAACTGCCTTTTCTTGGATGAGATCAGAGAAAGCTGATTTATGAAGCAAAGAGAAAGCAAAGTGCTTTTATGGGTAAAATGTTCCCTGCTTATTTCCTTTCTGTCAGACTACGTTCCTCCCACGCTTCTGGCTGCAAGTTTGCTCCTTGGAAGCCTATTTAAGCACTTCAGCATGTGCTGATTTAACTGGGCACGGATTCTGACCACTCCTGGCAAACAGCATCGCGGGAGCTGCTGGAGGTGACTGCCTAACGCTGACCTGGGCACACGCAGGAGGACCAGGCTGGAGCTGGGATGCCGCCTGCCAGCCCCTCGGCAGGCACCCGCTGCTCTCTGCTGCCACGGGCGCCCTTCACGAGCTGCTTTTTCCACCCTCCCTCCCATGGGGAGCGAGAGAGGAGGCCAGCCTACGGAGGCAGACGCCAAGGGCTGGAGTTGGGGAGAGAGCCGGGGCGTTGGGTTACAGCTCAGCTGCAGCGGCCCCAGCAAGCGAAACGAGAACAGGCGAGAAATTCAGGCGGGTGGGTACGGAATGAGAAATTTTGCGCAACTGATTTTCCACACACGAGGCTTTCAGCTCGTGCCAACGTACATATAGGACCAGATGAACTCAGGGGAACTCAGAGAGGCTTATGTGTACTAAAGGAGACTGTAGCAAGCGTCTAACATTGAGTTATGGATACCAGAACTAAGTCTAAAACACTAATGGTCTTGGCGTGCTGCTGGCTCCCGGCAATGTGGTCACCAGTGGCAGAGCTGCCTGTTTGCAGCAGACACGGGCCCTTGTGGGCTGAGCTGTCCATGCCCACACGTCCCTGCCCAACCCGCTTTTCCAACAGATGGGAGCAGGCATGCACGTTGGTCAGGCCGACTGGATACAACACAGTGCTGGCAACTGGCAGAGCGTAAGCAGGGAGCAGTTTAATGCACGGGTGCCGCACACGTTGCACACCTGCCAGGCTTTCTGCAAATGGTTGTGCAAATGCCCTGCCCAGGCACTGATGCACTGAGGGACTGTCACCCAAAAATGACTCCCAAGTACCCCCAAGGATGTGGCAAGGTGCAGGAACAGTCACTGCCTAGTGCTTGACATATCTTCATGGAATAAAACTGGGAAAGGGGCTGAAACAAAGTTATCCCCCATGAAATCAGGCAATATATCGCAATAATGGCAGCAGTAATAATAATATTAATAGTAATAATAACAACGCTAATAATCACGAGCCCTCTAACTGCAGCAGGTTTGGAGGGAGAAGGGGTGGTTTGGGAGCTGGGGCAGAGAAGAAAAAGCTCCCAGAGTGGAGCCCTCCTTCCCACTGCCCCCTCCTTGCTCTCTAAAACGCCACCTCATCAGGAGTGCTCATTACGGGTGGCTCTCGCCTCCCTAATTAGGCAGCCCCCTTCTCTTTGCAGGGCTCCAGCCCTCTGCCATTCAGCGCTAACAAGAATAACAAGAAACTCGTTATTTTATAACCTGGGCCAGGGAGGCAGGGGGTGCGAGGCAGAGGATGGCTTTGTGATGGGCTGCTGGGAAAAGAAGGATTCGGGAAAACCTGGCAGCAAGCGAAGGAGATGGAGGGGGGGATAGACAGACAGACAGACAGGGTGTCTCTGTCAGTAAGACCTTGTCCGCTCTTAAAATGCTTTCTTGCCCTAGCACATGCATGTGCCAAAAGTAATACTGCAAAAAAAGAGAGGTCTGAGTTAAGTAATACTGCAAAAAATAGAGGTCTGGGTTTTGGGTTTTTTTTTTTTTTTCTTGCCTTCTCTGCAGGCTCATTCTTAAAAGTTGTTTCTCTCCGTCTTGTCCATGTGTATGTGCACTCGTTTTTAAGTGAAAAATCAGCCTTTGGACAAAAGGGGTTGCCGAGAGCCATCCCTGCTGCGAACTTGGGAGAAAGGTGGTAGCCGTGATGGTGGAATTCTGTGGGATGTTGGAGGCTCTCACCAGCAGTACTGTGAGGGCTCTCCTCTGGAGAGCAGTTGTGGTCTCCAGCTGGGCCTCTGGCCTTACATACGTAGAGAGCAAGTGAAATCAGGTTTTCCTGACATACTCCCTTTTTCCTACTTCCTGCTAAAGGATCTTGCAGCAATCTTCCCTCTAGCTGATGTGCTCTTTTCCTGAGTATCGTGCTGTATGGCATCCTGGCCCAAAGCATGCCCAGGAGCCGGCAAGGCCGAGCACGTGCTTACGTGTCCTTCTGGAAAAGGAAAAAAATTGCTCACCACCTTGCAAAACTGGGCTCTCCCGGGCCATTTGGAATGAATTTTGTCAAAAACAGCTTATCATCTCCATAAATTGCCGCAGATCCGCTCTGTTTTGTGGAGCTAAACATTTCAACATTTTATCCACATTAGCAGTTAAGCCATCTTTGCTCAATTTATGCTTCATTTAAATAACTTATTACATCAGATATAGCTTTTTTATAGTTTGGTTTTAAGTCTCTTTCTCATACTCTCTTTAAGACTTGTCTAAGTCTTTCAAGATGTTCTTTAAAGCCCTCAGACCAAATTAAAACATCATTCGCTGGGGCTTCAGCACTTAGCAGTTTCTCACAGATCTGGCAGTTACTTTGAAATACCTCAGGAGCAGAACAAATGCCAATTTGTGTTCGCGTCAACTTATACATTAACATTTTCAAATACAAATGTCCGAAGTTATGCCTCAAAAATAAGGCATGAAAGCAAGTGGCCATGATTTTTTCTTTTTCTTTTTTTTTTTTTTTTTTGAGGTGACAAATGTCCTGCAATTATCTGAAGGATTTATGATATCACTGACTTGTTTTTTGCCTCCAAGCCTTTCTTACAATGATGGGTCATATTGTTTTCTAAACTCAAGTTCGTGCCTTAACTCAGTTAAATCTGTTAGTGGGTTCAGATTGCGCTGATTGTAAATAGATGAACAAATAAGTATCTTCTGCAACTGAGATTCACTGTGCCAAACTCTCCAAACCCTATTTACCCATTTTCACTTCCTCTCACAAAAAAAAAGAAAAAAAAAAAAAAAAGGATTTAAAGCAATGCAAATTGCCTTAGCTGAAACATATTTTTCTTGGGGTGGTTATTTCTGAGCCAAACCCCAGAGATTTGGGTCACCTGCAGCATTTAGCAAATTTACATCAGTTTTGCTGACTTGTCCTGCCCTCCCCACAAAAAAAAAGAAGTCTTCTGCGCAGGAGTGAGAAACACTGCAGCCCTTGCTCCGCCGGGGCCAGTTTTGTGCAAGGCCTCCCAGCAGATTCCTCTGACTTGGCAAAGGTTGCTATTTTGCGTCTGGTTGTTATCAGCTTTCTCACCCCCAGAGCTGTTTCGAGAGGCCTCAGGTTGGAGCGAAGGCACGTTGTGCTTCAGGGACAGCTGCAGAGGGCAGGGCCTGTTGCAGCCCGTGGAAATGTTCGGTGTGTTGGGGACTCGGTGTTTCGTTGCTTGTGAAGCAGAGCTTTGCCTTTCCAGCGTAGCCTCGCTCCCTGACCAAGAGCAGGCTGAGGATGTTTTGTCTGGGCTGACCCTCCATCTGGGACTGGGAGATGTCTTGGCTACGGGGAGAGGGAAGAGGCTGCCCCCCATCACACATCTGGTTTTACATCTCCTCTCGCTTCTCTGCTTCAAGCAGAAACACATGGCAGGTATCTTTACAAGCAGAATATATCTGCATTAGACCACGTGTATCTGCTTTACACTTGGAAGAGAGCCCGGAATTTGCTTTCAAAGCCAGACTTGCTGTCTGGGCTCCCGGTGGACAAGGCAAGGTGGTCGCAGAGAGCCCATGGCCAGCAGCCAGCTTGTCCCTCCTGCTCCAAAGGCCCCCGGGTGCCTGGGTGTCAAGGGGACTCATGAGCACGTTGCATGTTGGCATCTCCACTGCTTGACCCTGCTGTGGCCGGCAGTGTATCTGGCAAGATGCATCCCCTCATGGTCGCTCCTGGGCCAGTCACGCTTTCCCTTCGCTCATTAGTTTGTTCATTAATTACACGCTGCAGCCACAACTGCGTGACTTGCTCAGGAACACAGTCCCTGCTGCATCGCCCAAGCAATGAGCTGCCCTGAGGAGCTCCTATCTCGAGGAGGTGGAGATGAGAGGAGCAGCTGCAAGCAACAACACTACCTGCCCATGGAAACTTGCTTGGCCAAGTGAAGATGTGCATCTGGGTCTCCCAAATCCTCCCGTGCTGTCCTTTGAGGAAGGCTCCTCTGCACGGCGAGGCAGACCCAGGCACACAGCGTGGCACCGCTGTGCTGCTCGCCAGGGTTATGCATGTCCCCTATTCGTCCCCAGCTCCGCATGCCGGCCCCTCCGCTGCACTCCCTCTCCCATAGGCGACGGCAACATTCCCTGGCCAGCTGGGAATAAGGCACTCCCGGCTAGGAAAAGACCATTTACAGATATTTTCATTCTTACGGGTTGGATCTCATTTATTAAAATAAACAGAGAGAGATGTACGTGGTAGCTATTAACTAGCACTGCTGGGAAAACATTGGCTTTTTTATTTGTTTAAAGGGGGACAGAAAAAAAAAGACCGGAGATGTTTCACCCCCCTGCTTGTCCCCGCTGTCCCGGGTGCGCTGTCCCGCTTTGTCCCCGGAGAAGCACGTGCGTCCGGTAGCGCCACAGCTATTTTTAGCTGTTTTTGGCCAGCTTCCACCATGGTGGTGTGTTTGGTGAGTCTGGAGAGGCCGACTTTTCTCTCTTTCCCTTTCAATGTTTGGAAACACGGAGGCTGCCAAGGGAGCCTGTCTCCTGCTCCGCACTTCCAGCCCCTGGGAAAGCGAGAGGCAGGCCAGCGGCGGGAGCGTGCCAGCGCGCCCGGGACGCGGTGCCAGCACCGGCGGCCTCGCGCTGCCACCGGCCAGCGAGAGAATGGGAAACAGAGCGGGAGCGAGAGCCTGGAAAATTACATCAGCCTCCTCGGGGAGAGGCTTTTCATTTCCTGCGCCTGCCTTGCTGCGTGCGGCACGAAGGCTACCAGGGCTGCAGCGGCTTTGCATAAATCAGCCGGCGCAGGCACTGGGGAGGTGGGGAAGCAAGTGGTACGGAGCGCCTTACATATGGAGCTCGTCCGAAATTGCCTTGGGACATGGTTGATTTAAGGAGGGCAGGAGAGCAGAGAGAGAGGAGCGGAGATGGTCTGTCCAGCTCAGGGACCTCAGTGTGAGGGTCAGGGCGAGCTGACGGTGTTGGGGTGAGCTGACGGTGTCGGTGCGGATGGCCCAAGCCCTTGGCGAGCCTCTCCTTGGCCTCATAACCCTGTTCTGGCCATTCCTCGTGGGAAGGGAGTCAGGTGTCTGTAGGTAGGTCAGAAATGAAGAGCTAAAGGGCTGACCTGCCAACGGGTGCTACACACAGGGAGGAAGGTGACAGCAGTGGCGGCTGGGAAGGAGCAACAAATCTTTGCAAATTCTCGGTGGCTGTGTCACCTCGTGGACTCTGCTTGTAAGCCTGAGCCAAGGCGGGATGAGTTGGTGGTCTCTCCTCTCTCCCCACCACGTGCAGGGACAGAGGGCAAGGGGTGTCAGGTTGAAGCCCTCTTCCCACCATCAGCATCCCCGCATCACACCACTGCTGACAAGGCAAAAGGCTGGAGGGTGTGAAGGGGCAGGGGGAGGAAGAGGAGGAGGGAGAGGAGGTGTGTGTGCCACGGGGAGGAGGGCAGGAGGCACAGAGGCGCTCTCAGAGCCCCGCTAAAGCCCTCTCCAGCCTCCCGCTTGGTGTACGCAGGGTCCCATGATCTGAGTAGCCGCTGCTCCCGTGCCATTGTGCGCTGACCTGCTTCAATAGATGGTGTTATTTTAAGCAAGGGCAGTCGAGCATTTGCTGAAGATCCTTCCCTTTCTCTCGGCTCTCCGCTCTTCCTCCTGGCCCCCCTTTCCCGCGGCTCCAGTTTCCCCTCCCAGCCCACTTTCCTTTACACAGCGGGATTAATCCATCAAACCGAACAGAGGGGAGGAGGAGGAGGGGCGATGAGCCCGCACTCCAGTGAGCACTGAAGAGGCCCCCATTCATGGGTCAACAAAACCAGGGAGGACTCTTGGACTTAATCAGCCAAGGAGCGCTCCAGCACTGGGGACAATTAACATCAAAGACGTGAAGGAGAAAGAGGAGACGGGACGCTGAGAAAGAGAGAGCCTGGAAGGCCACGTCCCAAGGCTGATTAGAAGGAGAGGGAGGCCGAGAAGGCAGTGGCAAGGAGGAGGATGCTCTGGTGGTGTGTGAGAGGAGTGGATTCATGCCTGGCTTCAACGATGGGAAACTGCAGTGAGGGGAGCTGGAGCAGCTTGCCCAAGGCCGTTCTATGGGGCAGTGGTGCGGCCTGATGACTGGGGACAGCTTCCAAATCCTGCACTGCCAGGGGCTGCAACACTTACAAACTAACTGATGTCTCATTAATGACAATGGGATTGGGTTTAGGAGCAAGCATAGGGATAGGTGTATCTGGCTTCCCCAATGTCATTTCAGAAAGCCAGTTCCAAATGGTCTTGTCATAGAATTGCCATAACTCACACAACTCCAAAAGAAAAAAAAAGCCTAATACTTTATTATTACTTTCGGCAACCAAATCAAAGTCTGGATATGTCTAAAAAGTAATAATCCTATTTCACCTTCTTGATAAATACATACTTCACTGTTGATGTAAGATAGTAACAACCCCGTTCAGTTTTTGAAAGGCAGGAAAGGCTGTAGCAACGACCTGGGGTTTGGGCTGAACTGCCATTGTGGAGGAAAGGCCAGGCTTTGAAAGGTCTCTTGCACTACACCTTTCGGAACTGCAGTTTCTTTCGGAAATAAAAGTGACATAGATGAATAGAGAGCAATTCCCGCCCTTGTAGTTTCAGGCCAGCTCTGCATAAACTTGACCTGAAAAGAGGGGATGACACTCTTGTAAGGGGAAAGGTATGGTGAAGAAGGACGCAGAGCAATTTTCTGAAACATTTGCTGTTGAAACACTTTCCCCCTTTATGGGCCTCACTCTGCAAAGATCTTTCCACACCTCAGGAGCACCATGAGGAAATCTTAGACTGCTAGTGAGCTGTTCCAGTTGTAATTTACCGTCTTCTGACTTATTATGGGTACTGAATGGAAAATCAGACCCATGCCACAGCTTGCCAGTGTCAGCCTCCTCTCAGTCTCAGGCTGTTTAGACTTCCCCTCCCCAGCAGCCTGGGGCAGGTGTTCCCGTCACTGTCTAGGTGTTGCCACTAGCTAGGTGTTGGGCTAAGGGGTTACAGCCCACACAGAGGCTTTGTGGACAGTGGGCAGTCAGACCCTCCGGGAGAGGAGCTGCAGCTTGGATGCAATGGTGAGATGGGTCTCCTGACCTTCTCCAGTAAATACCTGCATCTCAAATGCTCCGTAAGCAGAAAACATTGCATATACAGAGATGGAGGGTCTGCTCTTAGCGACTCCGTGCATGACTTCTGATCTTCATTTTGCTCTGTTTTTCTTTTCAGCCCTTCTTTGTTTGAGAGAGCAAGACCTCCAGGACTGGGACTTTCTCCTGCAGTGGGAAAACATAAACCCATGGAGCTCAAACACTGGAACCATAATCCCACTTATCTAAAATATGTGTGTATATCTAAAATATGCATGTGTGTGATTGGTAAACTAAATTCCTGATTTGGAGGAAATCTGACTCACAGTTTCTGATTAAAATGTTTGAAGATACTATTCCATTACGGACTGTGAACAGAAACCAAAGAAAATTGAGTATAAAGAGCATAAACTTAGCTGAAGACACAGTGAACATGAACCTGTAGTTAAGGTATGAATTTCATATGAAGGAGAAATGGAAACAAGAAATTTTGCTGAATGGCTAGCTAGCCTAATGAAGGACGGTGTATCTCTCACAGAGTACATCACCTGATGCAGAGTAACTTTTTCCAATGAGAAAATGGTAGCTACATCTCCAGCCTTCTGCATGCTTTAAGGACTGATCTGTCACCTCACTGCTCAGGTGCAGGCAGTTCACAAGGTTTATTTCCTCTAAGGGTTTTGATTTTGAGCTCCAAAGCTGTGAGTTGGGAATGGATAAATGGGATAGGGAGAGGGCAATGCATATCTCTAGAAGAGAGGGATCCTGAGAGCCCCATCACTCAAGGTCATGGACATCCTTGCAGCCTGCCCATTTGGGTGCAGGGCTGAGCAGCATACTTGCCCTGCAGGATAAGGGCTCATCATAGAGGAGCTGGGCCTGGAAAGGTAGCAGGTATCAGATAGGTCCCACTGCCTCATGAACACTTGGACAGGCCCATGGAGCCTGGATATACTCAATGGAGAGAGAAGGACCTAGCTGTAGCTAGGTCTAGCAGTCATGGCACAGCTCTGAATGGGTGGGTTCGTGCCAGGGCAGCCACCCTAGTGCCACAGAGCTGAGCAGTTATCATAAGCACAAGCACATCGGGGTGGGCTGATGGTGAAGGAAGAGGCAAGGGCACGCTGAGTAGAGGGAGCAGCTCTCAGTATATCAGTTACATCTTAATTGCAGCTGTCTGGACTCAGGGAAGGACAGGAAGGGGAGCACAGGGCAAGCTATGGCTTTTATTTCATGTACTGAGCTTTTGGGCTCCTCTTCTTTTTTTCCACCCACCCCCTTTTGCTCAGATAGAGCCACCCACATACATCATGTTTACTCTCACTTTCTCATTTTGTCCCATTGTGGCTCTTCTCCAAGAGCTGTTTCTTGAAAGAAGGAAGAGGGGAGCCAGGGTAGTTCCAAGGTGACTCTGTAACACATTCCTTCACCTTCCTGCCTCCTCTTCCACACTGTCTCCAGAGCATCCCTCCCTCCTCCTCAGCAGGTACCTGTGAAAAGTGACCCTGTCAACAAAACCCCAGCAGGACCTGCCTTTGGTCTTGCTCACGCAGCTGGTTTCCATTAAGTGTTCTCAATCACTGAGAATTCTTTCTCTCTCATCTAAAATATTTTATTATTGTTTTTCCTTTCTTTTAGTCTCCTAAGAAGAAATGTGTGAGTGTGCCTGCATTTGATGAAACAGAGAAAGAGAATTTAGAGCTTGATCTTATCATTCCTATATGGAAGTTGTGTGAGTTAGCCAGCAGCTATGACATTAATTCCCTCTCTTATGTCCTCATTGAGTTATTCCTTAGCTCTTCAATTCCCCCTTGCCTTCCACTCCCCCTCTTGGGTAAAGAGTCACCCAAGATGAGAAATGCCAGTGTTTCTCTGAGCACGTTTCTCCATCTGTCTAATTGCAGCTAAATGAGCCCAAGATATAAAACAGGTTGGATGACTCATGACAGAGGGCTGAAAGGACTAAATATGAGGGATGTGGCACTCTAGTTTTGCCCAGGTGTCACTGTGTAGGGAGAAAGAAAAGAATATTTGTAATATTGGTACCCCCTCTCCTGGACTGACACTCTGTTTTAGTTCTTTTTGTTTCTCTGTGTTCAGCTGTCAGCCTCAGAGGGGAGTAGGGTGGAGAAAACGTAAGCGCTTGGGCTATGCTGAGGGAGATAGCTTGGAAGTAGCTCAAGAGAAGAAAGGAAGGAGCTGAAGGTTGGTGATGCTGTTAAGCCACCTATCTAGGTACTGTCCAAAGCCAGTGAAGATGGATAAGCCCATCTAGTAGATTTACCCCAGCATAAGCTCTTCCAGTGAAGTAGAGCCATGAGAAGCTCACTGTGAGGGCTCTCACCAAGGGTCAGGCACTGTTGAATTGTGCTGGCCTGCCTTTGGGCTCATGAAATGTGTATAAGCCGTGCTCCCATTTGGATATGCAAGCCTCAGAGAAGCCTGGCAAAGCTGTTAAGTGTAATATTAAATGCACAAGGAAAGGCACACACCTTTGCCTGGCCACCCCTGCTCTTGTTCTCTCTGCCTGGTGCTAGGTTCCTCTTGCCCAGCAAGCTTTCTCCTTGACCGGCCTTTTGTGGTCAGCACAGCCCAGTGGCTTAAATCTGAATGCAGCTGCTCAAGAGCTGGTTCCCCTTGCTGCACGGCCTTCACTTCCCAGCACCCTCACTTCTCGCTCTGACTGAGCCCCTATGCCCTGAGCACCTCTGTGAGTAGGTACCTCAGGACCTGCTTGCCTTTCTTCACCCCTGACTCCCTGAGCTGGAGAAGACCTGGCGAGATTACCAAAGCTTGCCAAAAAACAAAAAACATCAGGATTATTTCCATTAGAAGACATAGAATAGAAGGCACTAACAAGAAGGCCTTTTTTTTTTTTTTTTTTTTTTTTACTGGCTATTATCTGGAGTGGGAGTGCATCTTCTGAAGAAGTATGTGACTACGTGAAATCACATATCAGTGCAACTCATTCCTGGGTTTAATGGCATAGGTGATGCTAGGGCTTGTTGCAGAGCTGTCATCACCACAGATGACAAAAATAGATATGTGCATTTTCACAGGTAATCTTTCAACCTCTATTACTTTTGAAAAGACAAAGCAAGTCTCTATTGAGCAAATGCCTGCACTTGGCTTTATCCTCTGGAATTTCAGCCGTTTGTCATTGCTGTTCATTTCTACCCTGCTGATTGACTGTGGCCTAATGCGATGCCTGCAGTCTCTCCCATGGGACAAGAGACGCATTTCTTCTCACAGCTCATTAGTAGGAGCTGTCATATTATCTTCAGCCATCTGAGAATGCATCCCCTCATCTCCTTGCTTGCGACTGGCTTGGGAAAGGTTCCCCGTAGGGCTGAATGGCAAAGGATCCTGCAACTCTCCTATCTTAACATGGACACATGAGAAAGAAATCAGTCCTGAGTGGCTCACAGTAGGGGTGTAGTGCTGGAAGGGATCTCCTGTTCCACTAAGTCCCATCCATTGCTATTGTAAGCAATCACATAATGCAATCTTTTTCACAAATATGAAGTTCCAAACAATCTTAATGAGTTTTGAGATTCTCCCACTATCCCAATTAGGAGGCTATTCCAGATCTTGACAGCTCTGAGGCTTAAACCATTCTTCTTATTTCCAGTCTCAATTTATTCCTGGCTAGAACATGCCCACTTGTTCTTGTGCCAACATTGTTCTAAGGCTTAAATAGCTCTGCTCCCTCCCTGGTGCTTATCCCTCTGATGTGTTTACCAAGCACAATCATAGCCATTCTCAGTCTGCATTTTGCTGGGCTAAATAAATTGTCTCTTATCCTGTGATAGGCACTCTCTTCCCCTAATCATCCAGCTTGCCTTCTTCTGCATCTGCTCCACTCTGAGTTCTTCTCTCCTCAATGGGGCTGGCAGAAATGGTAGCCTGTTCTCCATCAACATGTGCCTTGAGCATGTCCTGAGCAGCACTCAGTTTTTGCTAGTGCCCCCATGGTCAGAAGGCCTCAGTGCAGGGCTTTTTATAGGAAAAGGCTGTTTTTCCAGTGGACTCCGTTTTTGCATCTCTAGTGCTTTGTGGAAAGCAGCCCTATCTCGGGTGGCGTCCAGAGGCTGCTTAGGAGGAATCAGCAGCGCCGTTGTGCTCTGAAGCTGTTGTTGCTCTGGTTCCGGTAATGCACGCAATACTTGTTTGCAGAACTGTAGGTATAAAGTTACTCTTGAGGTTTTGGCTCATTTCGTGGCACTGGCTGTTAAAGCTGGGTCTCAGATTTCCCAGTGTAGTGAGGCGCATTGAATTTTATCACTGAATAGCTTTAGCAGAAGGTTTTGTTTATCTGGTGGTTTTCTGATGGAGTAAAAGGTCCACATACGTTTTCCTGTGATGCTCTTCTGGACAGTCTGAATTGCTGTCTACAGGGTATTGAGTGGTCCAGATGAATTTACATAAGCCTGCATGTGCTTCTTATATAATTTAGTATGTATCTGACCCTCTACCTGTACCCTAACACTTCATTTTTCTCTTACAAAAGGCGTGTAATCTTGGTGAAGAGATTGCAGATGACAAGCTTGAGGCTAAGATAGTCTGGACTTGTGTGAGATGTTCACTGCAGCAGGATGAAATTAATGGATCTGACTTTGCAATCATACCAAGTTTGGGCTTCAGGAAAAAAAATTGATCTTCAAAGTGTGGGAAATCAGCCACTTTTTAAAAAAACAAACCCTCTGTGACTTATTCCCCATATACCAGGTGTTCTGGTGATATCATACACTTCAGATTTGAGAAAGGCAAATTCCTCAGGAAGTACATTGCACTATTATTTTAAGAACTGGATTTTAAAAAGTCACTTGCTGAATGGGAGAGAAGCACATCCTGCAGTCCTCAGGGCAGAATCATCCTCCGGATGCCTCTCACCACTTCATAATTTATCTTACGCTCTCACATTACTAGTCTTGCTGTTACATAGGCTGTCATACAGAAATCATGTTTTTGCCTTACATATCCTCTTTGTGCTTGCTAAGGACTGATTTATGCAAACATATCATCATGCTTGTGGAGGTTCAGAAATATTGGCATGTGACACAGGCAGAGGGGCACTGACAGGCAGCAAAACACCTTTCTGCAACCTTTTGACGCTTGTAGAGCTGTGAGTTGCAGAAGTTTCTCCTAACTCTGTTTACTACATTCCTTCACTTTTCTGTTGTAAATCTGTAAAACTGATGCTTGTCTCTTGTCAAAATCTTACAGTCTGATTTTGCTGGAATCCAAGATCTCAGCAAACACTGTGCTGTAAAAAAGCAACACAGAGTTCTGTTTCTTGATGGACTGAGTCTGTACTCAAAAAACTTGGACTTTAATCAAGTACCTGCAGCCCACAGTAGTTGGAATCTTCTGTGATGCTAGAAGAAGTCCTGTTTTTGCACCATGGTGTGTTTTATGTCTGTGCAGCAAGGCTAAAGTGTAACAGGAAACACCTACTCAAAAACCTAAAAGGCTCCCTTTTTTTTCCCCCTTAAAGTCTTGCGTTCCTGAAACCAAAGCACAGTAAATCAAGGGGTCCTGCCTTAAATGAGTTTGAAGTGCTCTTTTCAAAAAAAGAAAAAAAGAAAAAGAAACCTACCCCCAAAACAGCTAACTCCCTAGGTCCCCAAAAGGAAGAGGAGGAGGACAAGACGGGACCTCTGAGAGGACTCATAAATCACATTCCAATGGGCCTGGTACAGATGTTCCTGCCTTCGGCCCACCACACAAAGCAAAGCCCCATAAGGGGATTGAGCGGCCACATGTGAAAGCAGACAGAGTCCAGCTGACTTGGGGGAGATAAGCTCCCTCTGGCACATATAGTGCATGCTCAGTCCCTGCCCTGGCCTCTCTCTGTCCCTCCTGCCAAAAAATAAATACGCCAAATCAAACCTGTCATAGTTTGGAAGTCTTCAGCTATCTCTATTTTAACATGGTGTGCCTGCTCTGGTTTCCCAGTGCTTAATGCTTTGGCATAGCACTGAAAAACCCTGTGGATTCTCCAGTTCCTGGATGCTGGTTTTCCAACTGGGAGTGCCATGGCCCTGAGCAGCAAGACCAGCAAAGAGAGGAAGGAAAGGGCTGAGCGTTTCTCCACAGCCAGACCTTACACAAATTATAGCGGGCAGCCAGGAAGTCTTCATCCTGCACTGCCTCCTCTGTTCCTGAGAGCACTGCAGGGAGCTCAGGGATCCCAGTGCAGACCTGGACTCACAGCTCCAGGTGCAGCTCAGGCTATGCACCCTTCTCCTTGGGCAAGGGCTGCTTCAAGCCACTGTTGTGCTTCCTGCAAGCCACCCATGCATGTAAGAGCACCCTGAATCCCAAAGAGGCCTCCTCCATGTGAAAGGGCTTTGCAGCTCTTTCCCTTGTTCTCCAAGCAACCAAAGGATCATAGATGATGGAAGAAGAAAGCCTGCACAATACCCAGAAGTCATGAGTCTGCAGTCAAGAGAAGTAGATGGCAGATAAAGTTAAAGGGTAGGTTGTTTGGTGGGCTGCCTCACTGCTGAAGACCAAGGCTGGGCACTCTCAATTGTGGCAGTTCTTGGAAATGGCCTCAGGAAGGTCACCAGGGTTTCCTTCATTGTCCTCTGGTGGATACTCACAACATTGGAAAGAAAATGAATCTAAGTCTTACTTGTGTTGCAATTAGCTGTGAAGGGATTATGCTTCTGTTTTCTGTGTACCAGTCCAATCTGTGTGCCAGTATCCCAGGGCTCTGCTATGTGCAGAGATCTGCAGCCACCTTGCCTTTGGCCTTTGAGAGGCGCAGAAGTAAAAAAGCCCATTGTGTGCACATACCAGCTTGGGATATGTTATTTTTCTTTATATTTTCTTTTTATTTTTCTTTTCATTTGTCTTCATTTCAGAAGAAGGAATCGTTCTCATCAGCAATATTTTATTTTTGTGGAGGGAGAATAAGGCCCATCAGGAATTCTGACAGGCTTTAGAGCAGCCAACACCTGGGTGGCGTATTGTATTTAAAATGGTCTCCAAAAATAACTAGGACCGCAAAAGGGGAAAAATTAATAAGGATAATTAGCTAGTTTCCATCTCCAAATACTTTGGAGACATGAGCTAATCAGTCTGTAGACACATACAAGCACACACAATGTCTGTAATTAGTTTGCTCTCCTACTTCCTTACTTCTTCCTCCAGCAGATTGCCCATGGAGATCTATATCAGGCAGAACAGGTCTCTTTTTGCCCCTTCTGCAGAGGCATGACAGTCTTGTCTCTGCTCAAAGTGCACCGTGTCTCTTTTCAGTCTGCCTGTCTCACTACTTCCCTCCCCTGCTGGCCAAGATCAAATTTCACTAAATGAATCACAGTCTAGTGGAAACTCCCTCTGATCTTTGCCAAGAATTGCAAAGTTGATGAAAATGAGACTTGCAGCCAAAGGGGATTTAGCATGGTTCCTCACTGGCTGGGACCAATGGGGTTCCCATTGCAGTTGGTGGCTTCCAGTTGTCCTACTGCTGCTTTCAGCCTGGTACTTCTTCTCCACCTGGAGCATCTTTCCCAGCATTATAATGTTCATTTCTAGGTGCCACGTCACGCTTCTGCAGCCCTCCCTGGTAGCCACAGATCATCTGATTGTTGAAGGAAACAAGGAAACACCTTGTGCTTCCTGATTGCTTTTTCTTTCTCTTTTTTTTTTTTCTTTATGCAGTTAAAGGAATTCATTGAGATCAAGTGCCCATCCATCCTGATCACAAGTTGGATTTAAAGATTATATTACCTGATACAGTTCTTCCACTGGATCTCAGTTCCTTCTCTGAAGATGTGATGGGTCTGCTGATTTCAGTGTGTGATCTAGCAGAAGAGGTAACTTCTGATGAAGAACTTTGGAGAGAGAACTTTGGAGAACTTTTGACTCCTAGCCCAGGCAGGTCCAACTCACTGTGTGACTCTAGGACATATCTCCTCATTTTCTCCATCTTTAAAATGAATGTAACAAACTCCCTTTTTTAAAATAATTTGGGAAAGACACTGGATGCAGAGCTTAAGGGCTAGCTTGTGATGCAGAGAAAATAGTGTGTGGTCTGCTGGGGCCCTCCAGCACACAGAAAGGAGGTTGCTTCATGCTACCCTCAAACTAGAACCCAAGTAATTAGTATAAATATTTTCCTGTGCACTAGGCTGAGATGTTGAAGAGGAGGTGCTGGGGATTGTACAGAGCTGCAGAGTTACCAAACGCAAAGCTCCAGTGCTCTTAGTCTTTGGGCTCAACTCTACATGATGTTGCTGTGGAGTGCCATGTCTCCTTGTGTCGCTGTTGTCCACATGCCCAGAACCACACCTGCCCCTCCAGAAGCTCATGGCCAACCCTTAAAGAGAAGCTGCTTCTATCTGTGGGCTCCACAGGAAGCTCTTCATGTCAAGTCTCTGCATGGACTCCTGGGGAGGATAGTCTGCACCATGCCCCTTGGGCACTCCAAGAAGCAGGAGCACAGGGCTGAGGTGTCCCTATCTCCTCTCAGATCCTGCTTCTTTGCTTATCCCACTTGCTTTCACTCCCTTATTCCGTCACCTTCCACCGTCCTTCCTTCTTATTTTCTCTCCTCTTCACTCCAACTCTGATCCAGGTTTTGTCGGCCCCTCCGGCTCCTCTTCTCCTGGAGGCCGGTGGTGCAATGTGATGAATGCTCCTGATTGAGAGGGAGAAATGCCTCAGGGCCCCGCTCCCCAGCTTTCCTCAGCCAGGCCTCTCTCCCTTCCAGCTCCACGTCAGGAAAACCGGCTCCAGCAGCTCGAGCCAGCAGAGGCCCTGCATGGGCCGGGGGCTCGTAAAGCCCAGGTGTGTTACAGCTCTGCCTCACCGCCGGCCGGAGAACATGAGCCTCCCCGGGAGCAGAGCACTCCCTGCCCCGGGAGCGGGAAGCAGTGCCAAGGGCCAGCCAGGCCAGGGGTCAGGTTTCGGCTGGGAGAAGGCGAGGAGCCTCTGCTGCCTGACATCCCCCACACACAGTTTTGCCAGGGAGAACCGCAAACCCTTATCAGGATTCAGCCTCTTGCTGCTTGGAAGAGTGATCATTTTCCTTTCTTGGTCTCCCTACTCTCCCTCCAACACTCTGCTCTTTCTTTCTCTCTCATCTATTTCCTTTGACACTGGTCCCAGGCCCACTGCCAAGTCTCAGATCCATTAGTGAGGTGCCTTGCTGACTGAAGCACAAATCAGGACGGATCCGGGTGCAATTAGCAGCTTCTAGCACCTCATCTGGAAGGCATTAACTTGGCTTTTGGGGGAGGGGGCTAAGGGTTCAGAACAGAAGAGAGAAATAAGAGGGACTGCATATAGATGCCAAACAGAATAAATAAGCTATTTCTACCATGCTTAGGAACCACCATCCAGCATCTGACAGCAACACACAAACAGATGTGCAGTAGTGATCTGCAGGAACCATCATTTGTGTACCATGTCAGTGGGCCCAATAGATCATCCCTAACTGGAGAAGGTGGGTACCAAGATAGGTACCAACACAGCATGAAGGTATTCAGTAAGCCATAGCCTGCAAAATGATGCCCTGATGGTTATGGTATCTGCAACTTCATTTTGGTCCACCTTGCCCTCTCTTTCCTATGGTGCTCTACTCCGTGTGGATCTCAATGTCCTAAAATGCATAATGTGGAATCTCTCTTATAACTAAAGAGACAACACAGACTAGCATATATAGCCCATATGCATATTGTAGACCATGAAGTCACAGTTAATATAGTTCTAATCCAGATAGGATTCCTGATAAGATATATCAGCCTAAGTTTTCTTTACCCAGCTGCTTTTAAGAAAAATCTTGATATTGCTGTCCTTCATTTTGTTAGCTCAGCTCATAGTCACCTGCGAATCACATTTGTGCCATGACCTAGGTGATCTCCAGATCATCTCAACCCTTCTGTGATTCTGTGTGATACCTGGCACAAGGCAGTTGTATCTGTGCTGTTTTTGGAAGTAAGAGTGAAATTCAGATCAGCACATCTCATCCCTTGTCCTGCAAAATCCAGTCCACAAGCCCAAGTTTCCCTGCTCCCTGACTATCTTGTTCCAGTTTGAAGCCAGGGGCTGTGAACATACAGGAGTCTGGGGCTCTAGACAAGTCCCAAGTTAATGGGACCAAGCAAATATGCTCATACTATTGCCTTCATGTTCACAGAAGAAGCCACCTGCTTTGGGGGCAAAAGGATGCTTTCACAGAGCCTGTCTCTAAGGACTGAAAAGATTGCTGATGGGTAGAGAGGGTGACTGTCAGAGTCAGATTTGACAGTATCTTTGTGCTCCAGAATAAGTGTTGACAAACTACATACATGTTCTGTCACCTTGGCAGAAAAAACAGGCTGTATATTTTCCTTTAACTAACTTGTACCTTATAAAATATAACCTTATAAAAGAGACCTGAGTCAGCCTGTTCATTGTCCCTGCTTTTCCTTTGTGTCAGATCTCAGACTCGGGGAGAAGGCAGTAGGGAAACGTGGGGCTGCCCTACACCTCACTGCAGCGATAGGGAACCTGAGATTCTGCTGGGAATCCCATGTTCCCCATATGGGGAACCAGGATGCTGAGTGCTGTCAGGAGTTGTTGCCAGCGGGTAGCTGGCATGTATTTGAAATGGTGCGTGTCAAGCAGGGAGTGTTCAGGGGAAAACTAAACACGAGCTGCAGACTGCTTGTGTGGGAGAGCCCACTAGCCAGCTAAGCAAGGGGGTCCTGCTTTCATTTATTCATCTGGGTACCTTGCCAGTAACCAGATGCCAGTGCTTGGTGCTCCCAGATCCCCCCTGGCTATAGCACACACAGGCTCCTCCACCTCCCAGGGCCACCTGTTGATGGGTCCAATGGCTGGAGAAGCCAAGACTTCCTCTGAGCCAGTGATCTCATGTTATTCCTACAGAGGCAGAGGCTGGAAATAACTGGAAACATCTCTAAGAGCAATTTTTCCTACACCAGCTGTTGCCAAATGATGGTCTGGCCAAATGAAGCACTGCTGATTAATGAGGCTATGGCAAGTGAGATGCAGCTGGGCTGAGAGGCCATCTCACTGTCCTGATGCAACAGTGGTTACACGTGCATGACTGCCTAAGCAAATGTCGAAGGCTGTTAATATTTGATGGTTCAAAGGGTTTAGGATGTGTTACGTACTGTGTTCCTTGTTATTCTGATGCTCATAGATAGGTGTATGGCAAGGCAAAGGTGGTGATGGCTTGTGGTGCTGCGAGAAACTCGTTTGTGTTGGGATAACTGAGCAGAAGAGTCACCTGGATGAAGGACATTGTACAACTGCCTGCTGTGCTTCTGATACAAGGAGCCAGAAATGCAAGGCCTGAGAAAAAAAACACACTTCCTCCAGCTCCGTCATTGCCTCTTGTTAGCAGGCCATGGCAGGAGAAGCTGTGAATTCCCCAGAGCCGGAGCCACTGAAACATTTTATGTGAGGGCAGAGTGGGGCATTCATCTTTTCAGCATCCTTGTTCTTTGGCCCAAAATCACAAGAAGGCTGCCCTATGCTACGCTGCTTTTCTAAGCATTGGAGCATTTGGATAGGCAAAGCCCAGAGAATCATAGAATGCTTAAGGTTGGAAGGGACCTCAGAGGTCATCTAGTCCAACCCCTCTACTCACGCAGAGTCAGGCAGAGCACGTGGCACAGGGCTGCGTCCAAGCGGGTTTTAAAGATCTCCAGAGAAGGAGACTCCACAACCTCTCTGGGC